>JAKCPB010002017.1:0-77223 GCA_021442155.1 Cymbidium sinense | reverse complement strand
TAAATGAATCTAAGAATAGAAAACCCAAATAAAATAAAAGCTAAACATAAAATAAAAGCCAAATAAACCAAAAAATAAAATAAAATAAAAACTAAATAAAAACCTATACCTAAAAAATAAACCTAAAATTAAATAAAAAAACCTAAACACTAAATTAAAAAACTAAACCTAAACCTAAAATAAAAATAAAATAAACAAATTAAAATAAACTTAAACCTAAACTAAAATAAACTAAACTAAAATAAATAAAACCTAAAAAAACCTAAATAAACTAAACCTAAACCCTAAACTAAATAAAATAAAATAAACTAAAAATAAACCTAAACCTAAACTAAAAAATAAAACCTAAAAATAAACCTAAAATAAAACCTAAAACCTAAACCTAAAAAATAAAATAAAAACCAAAACCTAAACCTAAAAATAAAAAATAAACCTAAACCTAAAATAAAATAAAATAAAACTAAACTAAAAAATAAACATAAATCTAAACCTAAACCTAACAAATAAACTAAAATAAAACCTAAATAAATAAATAAACTAAAAAAATAAAAATAAACTAAATAAAACATAAACTAAGTTAAATAAACTAAATAAACCTAAACCTACCGCTTTTAATTTAAAAGAAACCTTAAACGCTTAACCCAAAGCCTTAAACACTACATCCTCAACCTTAAAACTAACCCTAAACCCTAAAAAACCCTAAACCCTAAACCTTAAAAGTTAAACCCTAAACTCTAAACCCTAAACCCTAAACCCTAATCCCTAATCCCAAACCCTAAACCCTAAAACCCTAAACCTTAAACCCTAAACTAACCTTAAACCCTAAACCCTAAAAATTTTAAACTCTAAATCCTAAACCCTAATCTAAACCTAACCCTAAACCCTAAAACTTAAACCCTAAGAACCTTAAACCCTGAAGCCTAAACACTAAACCTTAAACCCTAAACCCTAACCTTAAACCATAAACCTTATAACTTGAAACCCTAAACCCTAAAACCCTAAACCCCAAACCCAAAACCCAAAACCCTAATCCATATGCCCTAAACCGTAAACCCTAAATCCTAAAAACCTAGAAACCTAGACCTAAATAAAATAAAAAAATTAAAAAAATAAAAAGCTAAACTAAAACCTAAACCTAAAACTAAAAAAATAAACTAAACTAAAATAAATAAGAATTTATACTAAATAAATAAAATTAAAATAAACCTCAGAATAAAAAAACTAAATAAAAGAAAGATTAAATGTAAAATAAAAATGAAATAAACTTAAAATAAAAGAAAAGAAAAATTAAATAAAAACCTATACCTAAAAAATAAACCTAAAAATAAAATCTAAAAATAAATAAAAAATAAAACCCAAACCCTAAACTAAAATAAAACCTAAAATAAAAATAAAATAATCAAAATAAAATAAACCTAAACCTAAACTAAAATTAACTAAACTCTAATAATTAAAACCTAAACCTAAACCTAAAATAAACTAAACCTAAACTAAATAAGATAAAATAAACTAAAACTAAACCTAAACCTAAACAAAAAAATAAATCTAAAATAAAATTGTAAAACCTAAACCTAAAAAAATAAAATAAAATCCTAAACCTAAACCTAAAAATAAAAAAGAAAACCTAAACTTAAAAAATAAAATAAACTCAACTAAAAAAAAGTAAACCTAAACCTAAACTTAAAAAATAAACTAAAATAAAAAACCTAAACATATATAAAAAATAAACTAAATAAAAATAAAAATTAAACCTAAATAAAATATAAAATAAAGTATACTAAATATACTAAATAAACCTAAACCTACCAGTTTACTTCATTTTTTTTTAACCTTAAACCCTAAATCCTAAACACTAAACCCTAAACCCTAAACACTAAACCTACAACCATAAACCCTAAAAACCCTAAACCCTAAATTCAAAACAACTAACCCTAAACCCAAAGTTAAACCCTAAATCTAAACCCTAAACCAAACCCTAAACCCTAAACCTAAACCTAAACCCTAAACCCTAAACCCTAACCCTAAACCCCAAACCCTAAGTTAAACCTAAACTTAAACTAAAAAAATTAAAAAAATAAAACCCCTAAAACCTAATAAACCTAAACTTAAACCTAAACCCTAAGAATGGGAAAACCTTGACGTAGAACATCATCCAACCAAGCTCATCTATTGGTGGAGTGGCGGAGGTTTATCATAGTGGTGGTTTTCTAGCAGGATATGGAGGTGGGTCGCAGTGGTTATGGCTGGAAGAGGAGCGACAGAGGTTATAGCCATGGTGGTGGCAAAACATTGGGGATTTGATGATCGCTACTCAAGTGGCTAGGGTGGTTCTGATGGGAATTGGAGAAACTAAAGAACGCAATTTGATCCGCTGTTTATGGAACTGTGTTATAAGAGGGTGATTCTAGTTATCTAGGGTTTTGATTTGGCTATGTTCTCCTTTATCTATGTCATTGCTTGTGTCTTAAAAAACGGTGTGTTACTTTGTTGATGAAATTAAAAAAAGAAATGTTGAATCTAAATTTGTTTCTCTATTAAAAAATCTAAAACTCTAAACCCTAAAACATGAACCCTAAACCTAAAACCTAAACCCCACAATTTGGTAAAGCATTTTGCATTGAAACTTTATTGATCCTTTGGATTGGACTTTTGATGGTGGTGGCTACCTTTGGCCCACTTTTATGTTTATCTTGATTTGCACTCTTTTTTATGTTTCCTTCAATTGATAGTTTCATTTTTGAGCTATTTAGACATTTGTTGTTGCTCACCCTAGTTTGGCTTGGTGGCTACTTATTGTTGGGACTTTGGCATAAGGGCTATTATCTTGGTTTTGTTGGTTGTTTCTTTATTAATTGGCATTAGTCTAGTGTTTGGTGATGGCTAGTTCTTATTTTCCTTGGTTTGGAGCTTGGATGGGTATTTGGTTAATGGTTGATGTTGGTGTTCTGACTTTGTTCTAGCCTCTCTCTGGGTTATTATGACTAGTCTGTTGTGGTTTTTGTTTGGTGGTTTCACTACTATCGGTCATCTTGATCTTTGTTTAATGTCCGATCTAGAACTCTATGGACTTCCTTGAAGTTTGTTTATATCAAGTATGTCGACTATGATGGCATTGATGTTACTCACCTCTTCTCTTGGTTAGCATTACATATGTAACCCTTTTTATGAAGTTTGGATGCTCATATGTATTATTGCCCCTTGAGATGATCCTAACTAAGCCCTGAGCTCTTTTTAGTTTCTTTTTCCTCTCTTTATCCTTATCTTTTAAATGACTTTGCCTTGTAGTGTTCTAGATTTCTTTTATAGTTGGAACTTTACAAAGGGAATGGTCATTGCTCATCAACCCAAGTGTTGTTGTTGTGGATCTTGCTTATATTTCTTCTCAAAGAAATCATGAACTCTAACTCATCCTTTACTATTTTCGTGATATGTTTTAGTCTTACTCCATCTTTTTCTTATGCTTTTAGTGCTATATTTGCTCTTTGTTTTCTTTCTTTTTCTAATGTACTTAGATGGGGTTTACCTCTTAGGTTTCTTATAGTTTGACAGAATTTTAGAGTTTACCCTTTAAGGATTATATATCTTTTTTTTATTGTAATAAAATCTAACTTTCCTAAAATACAAAATCTAAACCTAAAACCCTAACTAAAACCTAAACCTAAACCCTAAACCATAAACCTAAACCCTAAACCTAAACCCCAAATTAAAACCCTAAACCCTAAACCTAAAACCCTAAATCCTAAACACTAAACCCTTAACCCTAAACCTAACTAACCTAAAACCTAAACCCTAAAACCTAAAAGTATAAAACCTAAAATCCTAAACCTAAACATAAACCTAAACCCTAAACCCTAACCTAAACCTAAACCCTAAACCTAAATCCCAAACCCTAAACCTAAACCTAAAGTAATAATAAATTAAGCATAAACCCAAAAACTTAAAATAAACCTAAACCTAAACCTAAACCTAAACCCTAAGAATAACTTGATGGAACATCAACAATATCTAGATAAAAAAAAACTATTATCAAAATGGTGGGAGATGAGGTGCTAGTATATGGAGGTAAAAAGGGTGGTTTGGAGGCAAAAAAAAGTTATTTAGGGAGAGATAATATGATGGTGGATCACTACTAGAGGTGGTTGATGGGAAAGAGAAATGAAGAATGGCCAACCATCTAATATGGAACATAAAATTCTAGTTATAATTTTGGATTTGCTCTATGTGCTCATTTCTTATCTATGTCCTAAAAAACTTGGTGTGTTACTTATTGGTGAAATTAAAAAATAAATGTTTAATCTAAATTTGTTCTCTAAAAAAAAACAAAACCCTAAAACCTAAACCTAACCTAAACCTAAACCTAAACCTAAACAAACCTAAACTAAATTAAAACCCTAAACCTTAAACCTAAACCCTAAACCCTAAAATAAAAACCCTAAACCTAAGCCTAAACCTAAACCTAAACCAATCCCTAAACCCTAAAACTAAAAACCAAACCCTAAACCCTAAATAACCTAAACCTAAACCTAAAATAAAATATAAACTAAATAAAACCTAAAATAAAATAAATTAAAACCAAAATAAAATAAAAAACCTAAATTAAAACCTAAACCTAAACCTAAAATAAAATAAACTAAAAATAAATTAAAATTAAAATAAACCTAAAATAAAAACTTAAATAAAATAAAACTAAATGTAAAAAATAAAATAAATAACCTAAAATATAAAAAAAATAAAACCTAAACCTAAATAAACCTAAATAAACCTAAACCCTAAAAAAAACTAAACCAAAAAAATAATAAAAATAAATAAAATAAAATAAACCTAAACCTAAACTAAAAAAAATAAACTAAAATAAATAAAACCTAAACCTAAACCTAAACTAAATAAAATAAAATAAACTAAAAATAAACCTAAACCTAAACTAAAAAATAAAACCTTAAAATAAACTTTAAATAAAAATAAAAAACCTAAACCTAAAAAAATAAAATAAAAACCTAAACCTAAACCAAAAAATAAAAAATAAACCTAAAAAATAAAATAAAAGTTAAACTAACTAAAAAAAACCTAAACCTAAATAAAATAAATAAAAAAATAACTAAATTAAATAAAATAAAAAATAAACCTAAATAAAATAAAATTAAAATTAAACTAAAATAAATAAAAGTAAACTAAATAAACCTAAACCTATATTTACTTAATTATAAAAAATAAAAAAATAACCCTAAACCCTAAACCCTAAACACTAAACCTAAAACCCTAAATAAAAAAAAAAAAAAAAACCTAAACCTAAAGTAAAATTAAAATAAACTAAACTAAAATAAGTAAAATCTAAACCTAAACCTAAACAAAATAAAATAAACTAAACTAAAATAAACCTAAGCCAAAACTAAAAAACAAAATCTAAAAAAACCTAAAATATCAACATAAAACCTAAATCTAAAAAAATAAAATAAAAACCTAAACCTAAACCTAATAAAAATAAAACCTAAACCTAAAGAATAAAATAAAAATAAAACCATATTAAAAAAATAAAACCTAAACATAAACCTAATCCTAAAAGATAATCTAAAATAAAAAAAACCTAAACTAAAATAAATAAACCTAAAATAAAAAAACCAAACTAAAAAAATAAAATAAACCTAAATAATAAAAAATAAACTAAATAAACCCAAACCTAAAATTTAATTATTTAAAAAAAAAACCTAAACCTAAAACTAAAAAAATAAACCCAAAAAATAAACCTAAATAAAAAACCTAAACCTAAACAAATAAAATAAAATAAAAACCAAACCTAAACCTAAAAAAATAAAAAATAAAACCAAACCTAAAAATAAAATTAAAAAATCTAAACCTAAACCTACCTAAAAAAATAAACTAAAATAAAACATAAACTAAACTAAATAAAATAAACTAAATAAAATAAAAAATCTAAATAAAATAAAAATAAAATAAACTAAAATAAATAAAAATAAATTATATAAACCAAAACCTACCAATTTATTTAATTTAAAAAAATAAAAAAGATAAAAATATAAGAAAATAACTAAACACTAAACCTAATAAACTAACCCTAAACCCTAAACTCTAAGCTAAACATAAACCTAAACTCTAATCCTAAAACCCTAAACTATAAACCCTAAACCCTAAACCTTAAACCCTAAACCCTAAACTAAAAAAAACTAAACCTAAACCCTAAACTAAATTAAAACCTAAACCTAAACCTAAACTAACCCTAAACCCTAAAACCCTAAACCTAAACACTAAACCCTAAAATAAACCCTAAACCTAAAAAAATAAACCATAAACCCAAAACCCTAAACCTAAACCTAAACCTAAAACTAAACCTAACCCAAAACCTAAAAAAATAAAATAAAATAAAAAATAAACTAAAATAAATAAATAAAACCTAAACTAAATAAAAAAATCAAATAAACTAAAAAATAAAAAACAATAAATAAAATAAAAAATTAAACCTAAAAAATAAAATAAAATAAGCTAAATAAAATAAACCTAAACCTAAAAAAATAAACCTAAAAAATATATAAAAAATAACACCTGAATCGTAAACTTAAAAAAAAACCTAAACCTAAAATAAAAATAAAATAAACAAAATAAAATAAACCTAAACCTAAACTAAATAAACTAAAATAAAATAAATAAAACCTAAACCTAAACCTAAAATAAACTAAACCTAAACCTAAAATAAACTAAACCTAAATTTAATCAGAAGAAATAAAGTAAAAATAAACCTAAGCCTAAATTAAAAAATAAAACCTAAAAATAAACATAAAATAACAACCTAAACCTAAACCAAAAAAAAATAAAAAATAAAAAAAAAAAAATACAAACTTTAACCTAAATCTAATAATAAAAATAAAACTTAAACCTAAAAAAATAAAATAAAAAAATAAAACTAAACTACAAAATAAACATAAACCTAAAAAATAAACTAAAATAAAAAACCTAATCTAAAATAAATAAACCTAATATAAATAAACTAAACTAAATAAAAAATAAAAATAAACCTAAATACAATAAAAAAATAAAAAATAAACTAAAATAAATAATAAATAAACTAAATAAACTAAATCTTTACTTAATTTTATAAAAAAAACCTAAACCCTAAACTAAAAAATAAAACCTAAAATATAAACTTAAACCTAAACCTAAAATATAAAATAAATAAAAAACCTAAACCTAAAAAAATAAACATAAACCTAAACCTAAAAAAAATAAAATAAAAAAAATAAACTAAACTAAAATAAACCTAAATTTAAAACTAAACTTAAAAAAAAAATATACTAAAATAAAACCTAAACTAAACTAAATAATAAAATAAAAATAAAATAAACTAAATAAACCTAAACCTATTAAATTTAAAAATAATAAAATAAAATTAAAAAACCCTAACCCAAAAAACTAACCCTAAACACTCCTAAAACCCTAACCCTAACCCTAAAAAACCCTAAACCCTAAAACTCTAAACCCTAAACCATAAACTAAAAAAAACCTTAAACCTAAAACCTAAACCCTCTAAAATTAAACCCTAAATATAAACCTAAACCCTAAATCCTAAACCCTAAACCCTAAAACCTAAACCAAACCTAAATTAAAAAAAATACAATAAAATAAACTAAAAACCTAAACTAAAATCTAAACCTAAACCTAAACTGAGAAATATAATAAAATAAAATAAAAACTAAACTAAAATAAAATAAATAAAAACCTAAACAAAATAAAAAAAATAAAATAAACCTTAAAAAAACCTAAAAAAATTAAAAATTAAACATAAAATAAAAATAAAATAAACCTAAGATAAAAAAACTAAATAAAAGCCTAACCCTAAAAAATAAACTTAAAAATAAATAAAAATGACACCTAAACCCTAAACTAAAAAAAAATAAACCTAAAATATACTAAAATAAACTAAACTAAAATAAACCTAAACCTAAAATAAACTAAACCTAAACCTAAAACCTAAACCTAAATAAAATAAATAAATAAAATAAACTAAAAAAAACCTAAACTAAAAAAATAAAACCTAAAAAATAAACCAAAAATAACAACATAAAACCTAAACCTAAAAATAAAATAAAACCTAAACCTAAACCTAATAATAATAAAAAAATAAAACCTAAACCTAAAAAAAATAAAATAAAAAAACTAAACTAAAAAATAAACCTAAATCTAAAAAAATAAACTAAAATAAATAAACCTAATATAAATAAACTAAATTAAATAAAGCATAAACCTAAATAAAAAAAATAAAATAAACTAAAATAAATAAAAAATAGAAAACCTAAACCTGCTTAATTTTTTAAAAAACCTAAACCCTAAACTAAAACCATAAACCTAAAAACCTAAATCATAAACCCTAAACCTAAACCCTAAATAATAAACCTAAATAAAACCTAAACTCTAAACCTAAACTAAATCCTAAATCATAAACCCTAAATAAAAATAAACCTAAACTAGAAACCCTAAACCCTTAAAAACACTAAATATTAAACCCTAATCCCTAAAACCCTAAACCCTAAAAAACCATAAACCCTAAACCTAAAAACTAACCCTAAACCTAAACTTAAACTAACTAAAATAAACTTAAACCTAAATATAACTAAGCTAAACCCTAAACCTTAAACACTAAATAACCCTAAACTCTAAAACCCTAAACCTTAAACACTAAACCCTAAACCCAAACCCTAAACCCTAAACTTTAAACCTTAAACCCTAAACCCTAAACCCTAAAACCTAAACCTAAACTCTAAACTAAACCCTAAACCCCTAAACTTAAAACCCTAAAACCTAAACCTAAAACCTAAACCTAAACCCTAAACTAAACCTAAAACATAAACCTTAAATCCTAAACCTTAAAGCCTAAACCAACTAAACCTAAACCCTAAACCCCAAACCCTCCTAAACCTAAAGTAACTAAATAAATTAAAAAAGAAACTTAAATAAAACCTAATAAACCCAAACCCAAACCTAAACCTTAAGAATGTGAACCTTAAACATCACCATCAACCAGCTCGCCTAGACCCGATGGAGAAGGTAAGCAAGTGGGGGGGGATCTGAGGTGCCGGTGGATATGGAGGTGGTGGTCGAGAAGTGGTGGTTATGGGCGTGAGGAGAGCAAAGAAGGTTACACCCATGGTGGTAGAAGGAGAGATCAGGGATATTATAATGGATCCCGCTACTCGAGAGACCAGGGTGGTTCTGATGGGAATTGGAGAAACTGAAGAATCATCAATCCGATCTACTGCTTATCAAATTATGTCTTTATAGTAGAAATGGTTCTAGTTATCTAAAGTTTTCATTTGATCTATGCATGCTCATTTTTTATCTATATTATCGTTGTGTCTTCAAAAACTTGGTGCGTTACTTGGTTGATTCAATCAATAAGAAGAAATGTTGAATCTGAATTTGTTCTCTAAAAAAAACCAAAAACCCTAAACCCTAAACTAAAACCTAATCCCTAAGTCAAAAACCTAAACTCTAAACCATAAACCCTAAACCCTAAACTCAAAAAAAACCTAAACCCTAAACCCTAAACTCAAAAACCCTAAACCCTAAACCCTAAACCTAAAAAGCTAAAAAACCTAAACCTAAACTAAATAAAACCTAAAATAAAATAAATAAATAAACCTAAACCAAAATAAAATAAAATAATAAAATAAAATAATAAACAAAACCTAAACCTAAAAAAAAAATAAATAGAAAATAAAATAAAACTAAAATAAAATAAAAAAACCTAAACTAAACTAAAAAAAAAAAAAAACCTAAATAAAATAAAATAAATGTAAAATAAAATAAAATAAAATTAAATAAAACCTAAAAATTAATAAAAAATAAAACCTAAACCCTAAACTAAAAAAAACATAAACCTAAAATATAAATAAAATAAACCTACTTAAACTAAAATAAACTAAAATAAAATAAATAAAACCTAAACCTAAAATAAGCTAAACCTAAATTAAATAAAATAAAATAAACTAGAAATAAACCTAAACCTAAACTAAAAAATAAAACCTAAAAATAAACCTAAAATAAAAACCTAAACCTCAACTTAAAAAAAATAAAATAAAAACCTAAAGCTAAACCTAAAATAAAAAATAAAACCTAAAACTAAAAAATAAAATAAAATAAAATTAAACTAGAAAATAAACCTAAACCAAAACCTAAAAAATAAAATACATAAAAATAAAATAAAATAAATAAACCTAAAATAAATATTAAACTAAATAAAATAAAATTGAACCTAAATAAAAATAAAAAATAAAATAAACTAAAATAAATAAAATAAACAAAATAAACCTAAAACTTATTACTTTTTTAAATTTTAAAATAAATTAAACTAAACCTAAAACCCTAAACCCTAAACCCTAAACCCTAAACCCCAAGCTAAACCCTAAACCTAAACCCTAAACCCCAAACTATAAACCTAAATCTAAAACCAACCTAAACCCTAACCTAACCCTAAGCCCTAAACTAAACCTAAAACCAACACCAAACCCTAAACCTAAAATAATAAACAACTAAAACCCTAAACTAAACCCTAAAACCTAAACCTAAAACCTAAAATTAAACTCCTAAACTTAAGCTAAACTCTAACCCTAAACCCTAAACCCTAAAAAAAAAAACCTATACCTATACTATACCCTAAAATACCCTAAACACTAACCTAAACCCTAAACCCTAAACCCTAAACCTAAACCTAAAGAAACTAAATTAATAAAAAATAAACCTAAACCCAAAACTTAATAAACCAAAAACCTAAACCCTAATAATAAGAACTCGTGACATCAATTAGGCTCGGCCTAGATTTAAAAAATAGAGGTAGGTTATCATGGTGGTGGGAGGCTGTGGATATGGAGGTGGTGGTTGAAGTAGTGGTGGTTATGGAGGCAGGAGGAGCGACAGAGGTAATAGTCATGGTAGTCACGGAGGGATAGATCAGGGATATAATGGCAGATCCTACTACTCGAGAGGCAGTGGTGGTTTCGATGCGAGCTGGAGAAATTGAAGAATGGCTGACCTGATCTACTACTTATGGAACTATGTCTTTATAATAGAGATAGTTCTAGTTTCTAGCTTTATTTTCATTTTATCTATGTCATTTTGTGTCTTAGAAACTTGGTGCACTACTAGGTGTTGAAATCAAAAGAAGAAATGTTGAATATGAATTTGTTCTATGTTAAAAAAACCTTAAACCTTAAACCTAAACTAAAACCTAAACCTTAAACCAAAAACCTAAACCCTAAACCTAAACCCTAAAACATAAATAAACACTAAACCCTAAATAAACCTAAAACCATAAACCCTAAACCCTAAACTCCTAAACCTTAAACCCTAAACCTAAATCATAAACTTAAACCCTAAAATAAACCAAAACTAAACCCTAAACCCTAAACCCTAAAACTTAAACTCTAAATAAAAACACTAAACTAAATCTAAAACCTTAAACCTCTAAACCTAAACCCTAAACTTAAACTAATTAAACCTAAACCTAAACCTAAAACTAAACTTAAACCTAAACAACCTAAACTTAAATTAAACCTAAACTCCTAAAAACCCTAAACTTAAACCTAAACTTAAACCTAAACTTAAACCTAAACTTAAATTTAAACTAAACCCTAAACTAAACTCTAAACTAAACTTAAACCTAAACCTAAATCTAAACCTAAATTTAAACTTAAATCCTAAATCCTAAACTTAAACTAAACTTAAACTTAAACTAAACCTAAACTTAAACCTAAAATCCTAAACCTAAACTCTAAAACTTAAATCAAAACTTAAAAACTAAATCCTAAACTTAAATCTAAATCCTAACTTAAACTTAAACCTAAACTTAACCTAAACTCCTAACTTAAACTCTAAACTTAAACTCTAAATCCCTAACTTAAACCTTTTCTAAACTAAACTCAACTAACCTAAACTATCTAAATCCTAAACTTAAACTAAATTTAAACTCCCTAAACTAACTAAATCCTAAATTTAAACCCTAACTCTAAACTTAAACCTAAATCCTAATTTAACTTAAACCTAAACCTAACTAATTCTAACTAAACTAAATTTAAACTTAAACCTTATACTCTAAATTCTAAACTAAACCTAAACCTTAAACTAAACTAATAAAACTTAAACTCCTAAATCTAAACCTAAACTTAAACTTAAACTCCTAAACCTAAACCTAAACTTAAACTTAAACCCTAAACCTAAACTTAAACTTAAACCTAAACATAAACCTAAACCCTAAACTAAACCTAAACCCTTAACCTAAACCTAAACTTAAACTTAAACCTAAACCTAAACCTAAACCTAAACTAAACCTAAACCCTAAAATAAATGAATCTTAAACATTAAACTGAAACCTAAAAAATTGCTGAGCTCGTCATCGGCCTGATCCTTTTCATTTTCTCGCCACCGCTAGCTATTTTGTGCAATTCTGGATTCCTTCTTAAATCAATGAGTGATAGCCTATTTCTGTCTTCATTAGAGTGACACCATGGCTGCATCTTCCCATGATTCCTTAGGGAAAATAAAGGATCCTATGGATCCTAAAGAATCAACTTTGATTACTTTGAAATCATTCAAAAATGAGACGTTCTAGTTTAGATTTCTCTCCCTAATATGCAAATACCTTTTGTTAACCATCAATTCCATTTTTCTATGGGTTCTTTATTTGGTCGGCCATTGTAAGTTGATCAGGCAACGACTTTAAAATCTCATCCTTTAGTGGCTAGAATCCTTGTTGAATTGGACATTACCAAGAAACACCTAAAAAAATTTGGTTGGGATCTAAAAATTATGGTTATATGCAAAGATTTGAATTTGAAAATCTCCCTATCTTTTGTTCTCACTATAAAATCCATGGGCATGATAATTTTGAATGTTTCATTCATCCTCACCTAAAAATAAAATCTATGGAAACTTCTATTCCTAACCCTAGGCCAATCACTATTAAATATCAAAAGCTACTTGAAGCAATGGAATTTTGAATGTTCCTAATAAGCTATTTTACCTCTTACATCTTGCATTGAAGGCTTATAATGTGAACAATAATAGTTTTTCTAAACTTTAGATGATGATTCTATTTTCTCGATTCAATCCCTACATTCTTGCCACTTTGATTGATGAAAATGAAGCTTTGATTGAGAATATAAATGAGGATAATAATGTTATGCATCATTCAAATTCAATGGAGAATATGCCTTTAATACCTCATGATAATCAGGTTGAAAAAATTGATTCTATTTTCCAAATTCAAGATTATTTAAATTCTCATAAAGATTTGGCTTTGTCTAATAATTTGGGTCATGAAGAGAAAGGGATTGGTGTTCACACTTTCCTCTTAATAAATCTAGCTCCCTCTGTTATTCGATGCTCATTTGGCTTTAATAAATTCTAATGTCTTGGAAGAAGGAGAACTCATTTCTAATCAGGAGATTTCTCCTAAATCTAAGACTAATGTTCTAAATCCTTCTCGAATGATGATTATATGGGAAAAGAAAATGGTTTCCAAACTTATCATGCTAAAAAGAGAAAAAATGTTAAAAATTTCCTCCCAAATTGCTAAGAAACACTAGATCGCTACAACCTCCTCTCTCTCTTAATTAACCTTTTCTTAACCCCTTTTATTTCTTTATGTTTAATTTTATTGTTTGGAATGTAAGAGGGATTGGTACCCTCTCTATTCATAATTGTATTAAAATCTTTATCATATATAATATTTCTTTACTTATTTTTTGAGCCTCTTATTCATGCTAACAAAATTAACCATGTTGCTAGAATGATCAGTTTCAATAAATTTTTCTCTAATGTGAGTAATAAGAATTGGTGTTTTTGGAATAACTTTGTAGATGTTTCTATTCTTGATGATTTTCAACAAGTTGTCAATGTTCAAATCTCTTATGGTGATTATTGTGTATTGGGCTTAGATCTGGTAGAAATCTTCTTTGGGATAATTTGAGGAATTTTGCTACCTCTATCAATAAACCTTAGTTTGTTGGTGGTGATTCCAACACTATTTTATTCACTTTTGAATGAAGTGGTGGTTGCTCTCCTAATATTCATTCCATGGAAAAATTTTCTAATACGATCCTTTATTGTAATTTGATTGATATTGGTTTCAAAGGTTCTAATTATACATGGTAAAACTCTAGACTTTGACAAAGGTTGGATCAAATTCTATTTAATACTCATTGGATTACTCAATGGCATATTACTTCTATCTATCATTTAACAAAGAACCTTGTCGATCATGCTCCTATTTTGGTTTCTATTAAAGATAATTTTAATAGATTAAAAATTCTCTCCTTTAGATTTCAAACATGTGGATTCGACATATTGATTTTTTTTAATGTTGTGGTTAACAATTGGAAAGTTCTTTAACATCCTGATAATTTGATTATGGGGATGAATAGACTTTGGTTTAAGCTTAAAAGACTTTAGCAAATCGGCAGTTTAGTGGAATAAGCATTATTTTAAAATCCTTTTCGCTAATATAAATGATATCAAAAAAATGGTTTGTGATCTTGAGGTCTTTATTATGTGATCCTTCTAAGATGAAGGACTAGACGAGGTGAAAGATAAACTTATTAATTTTCAAAATATGGAAGAGACTTATTGGCATCAAAAGCGCTAGTAAACATATGTATGGTGACAATACTAGTATTTCCATGCTTTAGTTAATAAAAAGAGAGCTTTAAATAATATTCAAAAAATTAAAGATTACAATGGAGAATGGATTATGGAGAATAATGATATTAAGGATTCATTTATTAAATACTATAGAACTATGCTAAATAAATGTTGTTCTTATGAAGCTATTTCTAAATTGCACTTGATTCCTTCTATTATTACTAATGATGACTATGATTTGCTTACTATTATGCCTAATGAAGATGAAATTTTTAAAGTTCTTAATAGCATGAACATAGATTTTGTTGCTGGTCCGGAGGGTTTTATTACTCAATTTTTTCAAATTTGTTGGTTTATTATTAAAAATGATTTGATTGAGGATGTGGTTGATTTGCTTTTAATGGTAATCCTTTTCCTATATTTTCTAGCACTTCTATTGTTCTCATACTTAAGAAAGATAATCCACTATTGGAGTGATTTTAGACCTATTAGTTTTTTTGCACCTTCTTCAATAAGTCGATTTCCAAAATTCTTGTCAACAAGCTTAGTGCTTTACTTCATAAGATTATCTATCTTAACCAAACTAGTTTTCTTAAAAGTAAATCTATTTCTAAAAACATTTTACTTACCCATGAATTAATTCATGACTTAGATGCTAAGACTAGAGGTGGAAACATTCTTTTCAAATTAGATATTACCAAAGGTTTTTGATGATATCTCTTCGGTTTTGTTTTCCATATTCTGAATTTATTTGGGTTTTCTAATAAATTTACTTTTCTTATTAAAAATTGTATTAAGAATGCCTGGTTTTTTATTTTTCTGAATAGGGAAACTTTGGTCTTCTTTTCATCTTCCCATGGCTTAAGATAAGGGGATCCTTTATCTCTTACTTTATTTATTATTATTATTGAGAACTTATCTACAAAGCATCAATGAGTTATTTTAAACAATCCTAGTATGTACTAGAACTCTTGGTGGTCTTCTGTTTTCCACTTAAGTTTTGTAGATGATTTCATTATTTTTTTGCAATGCTTCTATTCAACATATCAAGAACCTCAAGATTTTTTTAAATAAATTTGGTAGAGAAAGTGGTTTTCTATCAATGATAACAAAAGCTATTTTATTATTTCTTCAAGTATCTAATAATATCAATCAAATATGGCATATCACTAATTTTAAACATCAACACTATGTACTTATTTAAAGGTCCAAAATGATCCCATCGATGAGTTAATTCATTTTAAATAAAAGATCCATTTACTATTTTAACACTATTTAAGAGAAAATCCCTCTTTGGAATTAATTAAATTCTTTTAAATATTAATAAATTATTTTAATTTTTTACTTTTGTTTGGTTCCATATTCTTGGTAGACACAATCTATTATCTTTATTTGATTCAAATTATTATTATTCCCACTAATACTTTATTTTTATTTTTATGATGAATCATTTGATTCATTAAAAGAAAGAATGTTGTATGGTCTTGGGTGAAGGTGGTCTTGTTGCAAACCTATTCGTGAAGCTATGACTTTCTTCTCTCATATTCTCTGGTGGAATTAGAAACAATGATAGCCTTTGGGCTAATTTTATGTAGGAAAATATTGCCAAGGTAAACACCCTCTTATCTGTGTTTAAAAAGCTGGTGCCTCTCTGGTTTGGAAAAGGCTTTGCTCCATTAAATGGGTTGTTGAATCTTTAATATCTTGGGGTATTCATTCGGGCTCTTCTTTCTTTTGGCAAGACAATTGGATTGGCTATGGCTCTATTGACTCCCTTTTATCTACACACTCTACTGCTAGTATCAAAGTTAACTCTTTTTGGCTTAATAATAATTGGAATGAAAACAAACTCGAGAACTACATTCCTATTACTATTTCTGACAAGTTTTGCAACATCACTATCTTTTCTAATAAACCTGATCAAATTCTTTTCAAGCTCTCTTACAATGGTGATTTCATTCTTAAAGAGGTTTGGAATTTTATTAGAAAAAACAAAACACCTCTAATGTTTTCATTAAACTTTGGAAAATATCATTCCCATTTCTTATTATATTTTAGCTTGGAGGAGTTTGAATAACTTCATTCAGTAGATTGCTTGCTCGGCTAAAGGGGTTTTATTTACCTTCCAAGTGCTAATGTTGCTTTCATATTGAAAATGTTAATCATGTTTTTGTCAATGGTGCTATTACTTCCAAACTTTGGATATGGTATGATGATTTATTTAACACTAACTATTTTCATGGCTCTCTTTCGTTATATCAACTTCTTGAAGTTTGTTTCCATAAAACTATGAAAGGTCATATGAAAGTTTTAATTGCTATTACCCTAATTTGGTTCATTTGGATGTTTAGAAATGATTCTAAATATTGAGGCATCCCTATGAACCATAAAAGGATCCTTGCTAGAATTAAAGAAAAAACTCATGCTTTGTTTAATGCAAATTTAATTAGTAATCTTTATTTTAGAGGTTATAAATTTGTGACTAAAAATTTGGGTATCACTTTGCATGATGACCTTTCCTACAAGAGTGTTAGGATTGCACATTGGATTAAGCCTAAAGAATATTTTATTAAGATCAATACTGATAGTTCCATTTCCCCAAACAAATATGGTTGTGGTGGAATTCTTAGGGATTCTAAATGTACTGTAATTTATGATTATGCCTACCCCCTCAAAGCTTGTTCTGTTATTTATGCTGAGCTCATGGCTGTTAATAAAGTTATTGATATTTGTTTAATCATAGGCCTCTTTAATATTTGGATTGAAGTTGATGCTCTTGTTTTACTTGATATGCTCAATACTAATAAAATGTGGAATGCTGGCTTATTTTGTCTTCTTAATCACACTAAAAAGCTAATTTCTCATGTTTGCTACAAAATTTTTCACATTCTTCATAAAGGTAATGCTTGTAATGATTTCCTGGCTTATTTGGGAGCTGAATTAAATGAGCTCACTTTATTTGATAACAATAGCTTACTTAAGCATCTACATGGTCTAGTCAATTTGGATAACACTGGACTGCCTTACCTCAGATTTTATCTTTCAGCTATTTTGTTGATCATATTGCTATGGTGGTTTTATTCAGTCTATTTTTTGGTTGTTTTTTTTGTGCTTCCCTTACAAGAAAGTGGTTTTTGCTATTTTCTTTAGGGTGCTGGTCAATCTCACTTTATATGAAAGCTGCCTTTTTGGTTTTAGTTTAATTGATTTTCCTATCCTCTGAGACTGGTTTTCTTTCTATGGCTCATGCTAGCTCATTTTGTCACACGCTAGTGATGTTTGGGGGTCTCTATTGTGGTTGATTTTGGCCTACCCTTACACTAATTGATGTTGGGTTTGCCTCGTGTTTTGCTACTTACATTATTTGAATTAAATTTTTGGTCGCTATGGTTGGTTCTATGGATGCTACAATTTTCTTTTCACCGCCTAACTATTTTGGGTGGTCATTTTTCATGGTTGTTGTTGGTCTTTCTACTTTGGCTTAGTTTTGGGTTTTTGGTGGTTGATGTTCTCCTTTCGGTTTCACTTGGGGTTTCGCTAGTTGGTTTTTCCTCCGCCTTGTGGATTGGAGGTAGTTTTTTTCTAATTGTTGCCCTCTGTTTTCTCTTTGTGGTGATTATCTACTCAATAGGGTTTGGAAGGGGCTTTATTTCTGCCTTGTTCCTTTCCTCATTGATTTTGCTTGGTTGGGTGGTTCTTTAGCATTTTATACTTTGGTTTTTTTGTCCTAGTTGAGTGACTACCAATTTTGTTTCTTGGTTTTTTGAGATCTCTAGTGGGTTATGGCTATGCATGCTGTTGTTCTTTCCCTCTATTTTGGGCTCTATATTGGGTTAACCTTTTTTTTTTGGTTGGCTGCTCCCTTTTATTGAATTGGAACTCTACTCGTGGTTATTGTTGGGACTATTGGTCTCTTCAGGATTTGCTTAGCTCTAGTTTTTTTCAATTCTTCTTGGTTGTTTTCCTTGTTCGGGTTGGTGTTTTTTTTGTTGTTTGTTTTATCAATTGATTGGTATGAGGACAACTGCTTTGTAGTTATTTTTTCTTCCAGACTTGGGTTTTTGTTTACTAGATGAGATGGTTGTGGTTATTTTTCATGCCTACTGGTTTGTCGGCGCTGTTCTCCTGATTGGATTGGCCTAGTATTTCGAGGGTTGGTTGTGGCTCTCTAGCTTGGACTTGGGATTGGATGCTATCTTGCCTTGGATGCTTGTGCCCCGGCTTGGTGTCTTGGGATTTAAGTTGGCTAGGTATTGAATTCCTCTTACTTATTTTGTTGTCCTTGTTTCGATATTTGCCTCTGGTGTGGTTGGATTTGGTTTTTTCCCCGCCTTGGTGGTGGTTTTGATGGTAATTTTGGATGCCCTCTGGTCTTCCTATGGCTTTCCTCTCTGTGCTACTTATATTCTTATTTTGCTATTTGGTGGAGGTTTTCCCTTGGATTTGGATTGCTGTTCGAGATAGTGGGTTGTTGTTATGCCTTTGGGATTGTATTGTTGGTTGTTGTTACCTATTCATGTCGACTCCTTTTTGTGTTTCTCTTCCTTTGGTGGTGGCTTTGGTGGAGTTACTTGGTTTTTTTAGCCACCGATCTTATAACTGGTTGTTGGTTTTATGTGATTGGTCTATTATGGGTTTTGGTTGGTGGGTTACTCGGTCTCGCTTTCTATTTGTTTGGTGCAGACTGGATCACTTTGGACTATTTTGCCTTGATGGTTTGCTTATATCAAAAAAACATAAACCAAAATAAACTAAAAAAATAAAATAAATAATAACATAAACTAAAACCTAAACCTTAACCAAAACCTAAAAAAACTAAATTAAAATATAATAAATAAAAACCTAAACAAAACTAAAAAAATAAAAAACCTAATAAAATTAAAACTAAACCTAAAATAAAATAAAATGAACCTAAAATAAAAAAAAATGAAAACTAAATAAAACCTAAAAAAAATAAACCAAAAAGTAAAACCTAAAAATAAAAAAAAAATAAAACACCCTAAACTATAAAAAAAACCTAAACCAAAAATTAAAAAAATAAACCTAAACCTAAACTAAAATAAATAAAACCTAAATCTAAACCTAAAATAAACTAAACCTAAACATAAACCTAAACTAAATAAACTAAAATAAACTAAAATAAACCTAAACCTAAACTAAAAAATAAACCTAAAAATAAACCTAAAATAAAACCTAAAACATAAACCTAAAAAATAAAAAAAAACCTAAACCTAAACCTAAAAAATAAAAAAATAAATAAAACTAAAGAAAAAAATAAACATAAACCTAAACCTAAATGAGAAAAATAAACTAAAATAAAACCTAAACTAAAATAAATGAACATAAAATAAATAAACTAAATTAAATAAAAAAATAAACCAAAATAAAAATAAAACATAAAATAAACTAAATTAAAAAATTAAATAAATAAACTAAATAAAATTAAACCTACAAGTTTACTTAATTTAAAATAAAAAATAAAAAATAAAAAATAAAAAAATACTAACCATAAACTCCAAAACTAACCCTAAACCCTAACCTACCACCCAAAGCCCTAAACCCTAAACCCTAAACCCTAAAAACCTAAAAACTTTAACCTAAACAAAATAAAACCTAATAAAAAACCTAAACCTAAATTAAATAAAAATTAAAATAAAATAAAAACGTAAACTAAAACCTAAACCTAAACCTAAAAGTAAAGTAAAATAAAAATAAAACAAAGTAAAGTAAAATAAATAAAACCCATGCTAAACTAAATTAAATAAAATAAACCTAAAAAATAAAACCTAAATAAAATAAAATCAAAAAGTAAAATAAAATAAAATAAATAAAATAAAATAGATAAAACTAATAAAAAATCTAAACCTAAAAAATAAACCTTAAAGAAAACTTAAAATAAATAAAATAAAATGTAAACCCTAATGTAAAAAAAAAAATCTAAACATAAAATAAAATAAAATAAACTAAATTAAAATAAATAAAACCTAAAATAAAACCTAAAATATACAAAACCTAAACACCAAACAAAATAAAATAAAATAACTAAAAAAATAAATCTAAACCTTAAAAAATAAAACCTAAAATAAATCTAAAACATAAACCTAAACAAATAAAATAAAAATCAAAACCTAAACCTAAAAATAAAAAATAAAACTTAAACCTAAAAAAATAAAATAACATTAAAACTAAATTAAAAAATAGACAAAAACCTAAACCTAAACCTAAAAAATAAACTAAAATGAAAAACCTAAACTAAAATAAATAAACCTAAAATAAATAAACCTAAAATAAATAAACTAAACTAAATAAATAAAATAAAAAAATAAACCTAAATAAAAAATAAAATAAAATATACTAAAATAAAAGAAATAAACTAAATAAGCCTAACGGTTTACTTAATTTAAAAAAACCCTAAACCCTACCCTAAACCCAATCATACATAAAAAAATATTAAAAATAAAAAACCCTAAACCTACACATGCTAAACTCTAAACACTAAACTAAACCTAAACATGAAACCTAAACCAAGCAAGCCTAAATCTAAACTAAACTAAATAAAATAAAACCTAAACCTAAATTAAAAACTAAATAAATAAAAGAAATAAACATAAACTAAATAAAATAAAATAAAAATAAAAATAAAAAATAAATAAACTAAATAAAATAAATGAAACTAATAAATCGAAACCTAAACTAAAATAAAATAAAATAAAATAAACTAAACTAAACAAATCCTACACCTAAACCTAAACCTAAATCAAGTCCTAAACCTAAACTAAATAAACTAAAATAAACTAAATAAATAAACTAAAATAAATTAAACTAAATAAACCTAAATAAACCTAAACCTAAACTAAAATAAAATAAACTAAACTAAATAAACTAAACTTAAAAATAAACTAAATAAACTAAATAAATTAAAATTAAACTAAATAAATCTAACCAAAATAAACTAAATAAATAAACAAACTAAACTAAACTAAACTAAACTAAACTAAAATAAACCTAAACCTAAACGAAAAACCTAAACTAAATTAACCTAAATAAAATAAAATAAACTAAATAAAATAAACTAACTAAACTAAATAAACCAAAACCAAAAACCTAAACCAAAACCTAAACTTAAACTAAAATAAATAACTAAATAAATAAATAAAAATAAACTAAATAAAAAATAAAATAAGAATAAATCTAAACCTAAACCTAAACTAAACTAAATAAATAAACATAAATTAAAATAAAATATAAACCTAAACCTAAATAAAAACCTAAACTAATCCTAAACCTAAAACTTAAATAAAAATAAACCTATACCTAAACCTAAACAAACATAGTAAACCTAAACTAAAATAAACATGAACTAAAACTAAAAAAAATTAAATAATATAAACTAAAATAAATAAACCTAAACCTAAATAAAATAAACCTAAACTAAATAAACTTGAACCTAAATAAAACATAAACCTAAACTAAACCTAAACCTAAACTTAATTAATAAACCCAAACCTAAACCTAAATAAACCTAAACCAAAACTTAAACATAAACTAAATATAAAATAAACTAAAATAAGTAAATAAAATAAACCTAAACTAAATAAACTAAACTAAACTAAACTAAAATAAATAAAATAAATAAAACTAAAATAAATAAATAAACTAAATAAAATAAAAAAATAAACTAAAATAAATTAAAGTAAAAAAAAAACTTAAACCTAAACTAAATAAATAAACTCAATTAATAAATTAAATTAAATAAACTAAAGAAAACTAAACTAAATAAATAAACCTAAACCTAAATAGATAAACCAAAATGAAAATAAATTAAAACTTAAACCAAAACCTAAACGTAAACCTAAACCTAAATGTAAACTAAGCTAAAATCTAAACCTAAACTAAACTAAATAAGCTAAACTAATAAAACCTAAATAAACCAAAACCTAAACTGAACTAAACTGAAAATAAATAAAATAAACTAAACAAAAAATAAACTTAATTCATAAAACTAAATAAATAAACCTAAACCTAAACTAAACTAAACTAAAAATAAACTAAAATAAAACTAAACTAAGTAAACCTAAACTAAAATAAACTAAACTAAATAAACAAAAATCCGAAACCTAAACCTAAATAAAATAAAATAAACTAATAAAATAATTAAACTAAATAAAATATACCTAAACCTAAACTAAATAAATAAAATAAAATAATATAAACTAAATAAACCTAAACCTAAACTAAATAAATAAACCTAACTAAACTAAACTAAACTAAATAAAACCTAAAATAAACTAAACATAAACCTAAACCTAAAACTAAACTTAAATAAACCTAAACCTAAACCTAAATAAACTAAAACAAAACCTAAACCTAAACCCAAACCTAAACCTAAACTAAATAAATAAAATAACTAAATTAAAATAAACCTAAACCAAAACCTAAAATATATAAATAAATAAAATAAACCTAAACCTAAATAAACCTAAACCTAAAAAATAACCTAAACCTAAAAAATAAACCTAAACCTAAACCTAAACTAAACTAAATAGACCTAAACCTAAATAAATTAAAACTAAATAAACCTAAACCTAAATAAACTAAATAAACTAAACTAAATAAAAATAAACCTAAACCTAAATAAATAAACTAAAATAAATAGAAAAACCTAAATAAAATAAACCTAAACTAAATAACTAAATAAAACCTAAACCTAAATAAACTAAATAAATAAAAACCTAAACCTTAATAAACTAAATTAAATATATCCTAAAATAAACCTAAACCTAAAACCTAACAAAAATAAACCTAAACCTAAACCTAAATAAACCTAATAAACCTAAACTAAAATAAACATAAACTGAAACTAAATAAAATAAAATATAATAAACTAAAATAAATAAACCAAAACCTAAATAAAATAAACCTAAACTAAATAAACCTAAACCTAAATAAAACCTAAACCTAAACTAAACCTAAACATAAACTTAAATAGATAAACCTAAATTAAAATTAAACCTAAACCTAAACCTAAACATAAACTAAAAATTAAACTAAACTAAATAAAATTAAACTAAATAAACCTAAACTAAATAAACCTAAACCGAAACTAAAAAAAAACTAAATTAATAATTAAAATAAACCTAAACCTAAATAAACTAGACTAAACTAAACTAAATAAAATAAAATAAAACCAAACTAAATAAATAAACTAAATAAAAATTATAACCTAAACTAAAATAAATAAATAAACTAAACTAAATTAACTAAACCTAAACTTAAACCTAAACCTAAAACTAAAATAACCTAAACTAAATTAAACTAAATAAAACCTAAACATAAACTAAATAAAATAAACTAAATAAACTAAACATAAATAAAACCTAAATAAATATAAAATAAACTAAACCTAAACTAAATTAAAATCTAAACCTAAACCAAAACCTAAACTAATAAATAAACCTAACCAAAACCTAAAAACTAAATAAACTAAACTAAAAATCTAAATAAACAAACCTAAACCTAAACCTAAACTAAATTAAACTAAATAAAATAAAATAAACTAAACTAGAAATAAACTAAATAAACAAAAAAACTAAATAAATAAACTAAACCTAAACTAAACAAAAAATAAACTAAAATAAAAATAAACTTAATAAAAAAACAAAAAATAAACCTAAACTAAACTAAACTAAATAAACCTAAACTAAAATATACTAAACTAAATAAAGAAAAACCTAAACCCAAAATAAATAAAATAAACTAATAAAATAAATAAACTAGATAAAATAAACTTAAACCTAAACCTAAACCTAAACTAAATAAATAAAATAAATAGAATAATATAAAATAAACTAAATAAACCTACACCCAAAATAAATAAATAAACTAAACTAATTAAATAAAAAATAAACAATAAAACCTAAATTAAATAAACTAAACTAAATAAAAGTAAAATCTAAACTTAAACCTAAACTAAACTAAACTAAATTAAAATAAATGAAATTAACCTGAACCTAAACTAAATAAACTAAACTAAATAAAACCTAAAATAAACTTAAACCTAAACCTACACCTAAAACCAAAACTAAAATAAACCTAAACCTAAACATAAATAAACTAAAACCTAAACCTAAACCAAAACCTAAATAAATAAACTAAACTAAACTAAAATAAACCTAAACTTAAACCTAAAATAAATAAGTAAATAAACTTAAACCTAAACCTAAACTAAATAAACCTAAACCTATAAAATAAACCTAAACCTAAACTTAAACTAAACTAAATAGACCTAAACCTAAATAAATTGAAACTAAATAAACCTGAACCAATATAAACTAAATAAACTAAACTAAATAAAAATAAACCTAAACCTAAATAAATAAACCTAAAATAAAAATTTGCCTAAACCTAAACCTAAACCAAAATAAATAAACTAAAATAAATAAACTAAACTAAATAAACTAAATAAATAAACCTAAACCTAAACTTAAACCTAAACCTAAATAAACCTAAACTAAATAAACCTAAACCTAAACCTAATAAACTAAATAAACCTAAACTAAACCTAAACCTAAACTAAACTAAAAAATAGAACCTAAACCTAAACCTAAACTAAACTAAATTAAAATAAACCTAAAATAACCCTAAACCTAAACCTAAAATAAACAAATTAAACTAAACTAAATAAATAAACCTAAACTAAACTAAACCTAAATAAATAAACCTAAACCTAAACCTAAAAACTAAAATAAAATAAACTAAATAAAACCTAAACCTAAACCTCAACCTAAACTTAAATCTAAACTAAAATAAACCTAAACTATACTAACTAAATAAATAAAACCAAAATCTAAACCTAAATAAAATAAACTAAACTAAAATAAATAAACCTAAACCTAACATAAACTAAACTAAAAAATATACCTAAACTAAAAAATAATAAAATAAACCTAAACCTAAACTAAACTAAACTAAACTAAAAAAATAAAATAAATAAACTAAAACCTAAAATAAACCTAAATCTAAACCTAAATAAACTAAACTAAATAAATAAACCTAAACTAAACTAAACTAAATAAATCTAAACCTAAAATAAATTAAATAAACTAAATAAAAATAAACTGAAACCTAAACCTAAAATAAAATAAACTAAACTAATAAACTAAATAAGCCTAAACTAAACTAAAATAAACTAAATAAAAAAACTATATAAAATAAACCTAAACCTAAACCTAAACTTAAACTTAAACCTAAATCAAAAATAAATAAACATAAACTAAAAATAAATAAACTAAACTAAATAAACCTAAATAAAACCTATACATATACCTAAACCCTAAACTAAACCTAAACCTAAACATAAACCTAAACCTAAATGTAAACTTAAACCTAAACCTAGACTAAATAAACTAAAATAAACTTAAACCTAAACCTAAACCCAAACATAAATAAACCTAAACCTAAACCTAAACTAAATAAATAAAATAAACCAAACTAAATAAACCTAAACTAAACCTAAACCTAAACTAAATAAAATAAACAAAAATCTAAACATACAGTACAATAAAATAAAAAAATAAATAATCCTAAACCTAAACTAAAAAATATACTTAAATAAACCTAAACCTAAACATAAACCTAACCCTAAATAAATAAATTAAACTAAATAAAAATAAAATAAATAAACCTAAACTAAACTAAATAAGCCTAAACCTAAACCTAAACCTAAAACCTAAATAAACCTAAACCCTAAACCTAAACCTAAACATAAACTGAAACCTAAACCTAAACTAAATAAACTAAAATGAACCTAAACCTAAACCTAAACCTAATCCTAATCCTAAATAAACCTAAAGTAAACTTAAACCTAAACTAAATAAAAAAATCAATAAACCTAAACCTAAACCTGAACGAAATAAAATAAACCTAAACGTAAACTAAGAAATAAACCTAAATACAGTTAAACATAAAGCTAAACCTAAATAAATAAACTAAACCAAGTAAAATTAAAATAAAAAAACTAAACTAAACTAAAGAAATCTAAACCTAAACCTATAAAACCTAAAACCTAAACCTAAACTTAAAAAAAATAAACTAAATAAATAAGCCTAAACTAAACTAAATAAACCTAAACCTAAATAAATAAATCTAAAAACCTAAACTAAAACCTGAAACTAAAATAAATAAAAAAATAAAAATAAATAAATAAACTAAAAATAAAATAAACCTAAACCTAAACCTAAATAAACCTAAACCTAAACCTAAACATAAAATAGAATTAAATAAACAAAACTAAAAATAAACCAAAATAAATAAACCTAAACCTAAAGCTAAACCTAAACTAAAATAAATAAACCTAAAAATTAAATAAATAAACCTAATCCTTAACCTAAATAAACAAAATAAATAAATACCTAAACCTAAACTAAATAAAATAAACTAAATAAAATAAACCTAAAAATAAACTAAAACCTAAACCTAAATCTAAGCCAACTAAATAAACTAACCTAAACTAAAATAAACTAAAATAAACTAAATAAATAAAACTAAACCTAAATAAACCAAATAATAAACTAAACTAAATAAACTAAACAAAAAATAAACCTAAAATAAACCTAAACCTAAACCTAAACCCAAACTAAACTAAACCTAAACCCTAAACCCAAACTAAATAAACCCTAACTAAATAAAATAAATCTAAACCTAAACCTAAATAAAACCTAAACCTAAACTTAAAACTAAACTAACTAAATAAACTAAACTAAATAAAAAAAAACTAAACCTAAATAAATAAACCTAAAATAAAAAATAAACTAAATAAATAATAAAACCTAAACTAAACCTAAACTAAACCTAAACCTAAAAAATTAAACTAAACCTAAAAACTAAAAATAAAAATAAACTAAATAAATAAATAAACTAAATAAACCTATATCTAAATAAACCTAAAATAAAAATAAAAAAAAATTAAACTAAATAAACCTAAACTAAACTAAATAAACTAAACTAAGAACTAAACTAAAATAAGCTAAATGAAACCTACATCTAAATAAATATAATAAACTAAACTAAATAAATAATCCTAAACTAAATAAAATAAACAAAAATGAAATAAACCTAAACCTAAACCTAAACCTAAACTAAACTAAATAAACCTAAACGAGAAAACCTAAACCAAACATAAATAAAATAAAAAACCTAAACCTAAAAAAATAAAATAAACCCTAAAGTAAATAAAATTAAAAAAGTAAAATAAAATAAACTAAATTAAATAAAATTAATAAATAAAATAAAATAAAAAACATAAACCTAAACTAAAAATAAAAAATAAAAAATAAACTAAAATAAATAAAACAATAAACTAAGATAAAATAAATTAAATATAA
Source organism: Cymbidium sinense (assembly GCA_021442155.1). Lineage (NCBI taxonomy): Eukaryota > Viridiplantae > Streptophyta > Magnoliopsida > Asparagales > Orchidaceae > Cymbidium > Cymbidium sinense. Next base: position 49,201 of record JAKCPB010002017.1, on the reverse strand, counting down.
AATAAACTAAACAAAAAATACACATAAATAAATAAACTTAACAAAAATTATACTAAATAAAAAATAAAAATAAACCTAAACTAAACTTAAACCTAGAACCTAAACCCAAAATAAAATAAAACTAAATAAGCTAATCTAAATAAAATCTAAACCTAAACCTAAATAAGTAAATAAAATAAATAAATAAGCCTAAACCTAAACCTAAATAAATAATCCTAAACCTAAACCTAAACTAACTTAAATAAACTAAAAAAAAATTAAATAAATAAAAATAAACCTAAACCTAAACTAAATAAAACTTAAAAGTAAATAAGCTTAAAAAAAACTAAATTAAATTAAAAGAAATAAACCTAAACATAAACTAAAAATTAACCTATAAAACCTACATAAAACTAAATAAATAACAATAAAATAAAAAATAAATAAAAAATAAAAAAAACCTAAACTAAATAAACCTAAATAAACCTAAATAACTAAACTACATATAAAAAAACCTAAACCTAAATAATAATAAAATAAACCTAAACTAAACCTAAACCTAAAATAAAACTAAATAAAATAAATTAAAAAACACTAAACCTAAACTTAAACCTAAAATAAAATAAAACCTAAACAAAATAAACTATACTAAATAAATCTAAATAAAAATAAATAAAAAATAAATAAACAAAACAAAACCTAAACCTAAATAAAACCTAAACTGTAAACCTAAACTAAAAAAATAAACCTAAACCTAAACTAAATGAACTAAAAACTAAATAAAATAAACTAATCTAAACTAAAAAAAACTAAAAAATAAATAAACTAAATAAAAAATAAATAAACTAAACCTAAAATAAACCTAACCTAAACCTAAACCTAAATAAACTAAACTAAACTAAATAAACCTAAACAAAATAAAAAAAAATAAAATAAAAAAAATAAACCTAAACATAAACTAAAAAAAATAAACTAATTAAATAAATAATAAAATAAACCTAAATAAACCTATACCAAAAGTAAACTAAAAATAAAAACCTAAAAAATAAATAAAATCTAAACTAAAATAAAACCAAAAAATAAAATAAATAAAAAATAAATAAACTTAAACGTAAACATAAACCTAAACCTAAACCTAAACATAAACAAAATAAAAAAATAAAAAATAAACCAAAAACCTAAGCCTAAACCTAATTTAAAAAATAAGAAACCCTAAACCCTAAACCTTAAACCCTAAAACCCTAAAAAACCTAAACCTAAACTATAACTAAACCTAAATAAACCTAAACCTAAAAACTTAAACTATAAACTAAACCCTAAAACTATAAAATATAAAGTAAATCATAAACCCTAACTATAAACTAAACCCAAACCTAAACCTAAAACCCAAAACCCTAAACCTAAACTAACCCTATCCTAACTAAACTCTAAACTTAAAAAACCCTAAACTTAAACTAAATAACCCTAAACCCTAAACCCTAACTAAACTCTAAATGTTAAGAAACTAAATCTTAAACTAAACAAACCTAAACAACTAAACTGACCTTAAACTTAAACCTAAAATCTAAATCCTAAACTCTCAACACTAAACCATAAACCCTAAACCCTAAACCCTAAACCTTGATCCCTAATGCAAAACTCTTAATCCTAAAAGCATAAACCCTAAAAGCCTAAACCCTAAACCCTAAGCCTAAACCTTAAACCCTAAAACTAACCCTAAACCTAAACCTAAACTAAACCCAAACCTAAACTAAACCTAAACTAAAACCCCAAAACCCTAAACCTAAACCCCAAACCTAAACCCACTAAACCTAAACCTAAAAGCCTAAACCCAAACTAAATAAAACTTAAAAAAAAAATAAATAGAAAAACTTAAACCTAAATAAAATTAAAAATAAAATAAAATAAAAACCTAAACTAAAATCTAAACATAAACCAAAACCTAAACTAAAACCTAAAAATAGAAATAAAAATTAAATTAAAATAAAATAAATGAAAACCTGAACAAAACTAAAAATAAAATAAACCTAAAATTAAAAAACCTAAATAAAATAAAAACTAAAAGTAAAATAAAAATAAAATAAACCTAAAAAAACTAAAATAAAAACTGAATAAAAGCTTAAACCTAAAAAATAAACATAAAAATAAAACTAAAAAACAAATTAAAAATAAAACCTAAACCCTAAACTAAATAAAAAAACCTAAACCTTAAACAAACAAAATAAAATAAACATTAACATAAACTAAATAAAATAAAACCTAAACTTAGACCTAAAATAAGTCGAACCTAAACCCTTAACTAAATAAAATAAAATAATTTAAAAATAAATTTAAACCTAAACATAAAATAAAACCTAAAAAAATAAACCTAAAACATAAACCTAAACCTAAAAAATAAAATAAAACCTAAACAAGAATAAAATAAAATAAAACAAATGAAAAATAAACATAAACCTAAATAAACCTAAAAATAAATAAAAAAACCTAAACTATAAAAAAATAAACTAAATAAATTAAATAAACTAAACCTAATTTTTTTTTAAAAAATTATAAACCCTAAACCATAAACCCTAAATAAATAAACCTAATCCCTAAACCCCAAACCCTAAAATTAACCCTAAACCCTAACCCATAAACCTACAACCCTAAACCCTAAACACTAAATTTAACCCTTAACCTTAAACCCTAAAACCATAAAACCCTTAACCCTAAACCCAAAAAAAACCTAAACTAAAATCACCTAAACCTTAAACCACCCAAACTATAAAGCAACCTAAACCCTAAACCATAAACCTAAACCTTAAAACAAACCTATAACCTAAACAAACCCTAAACCCTAACCCTAAACCCTAAACCATAAAACCTAAACTAAAACCCTAAACCCTAAACCCTAATCCCTAAAAACCTAAAAACTTAAACCAAAACTAAATAAAGTAAGAGAGCCCTCTCATGATCACTATTTTATTGTTGTGCATTCCTCTCTCGCTTGCTTTTATGTGACTCTTCACCGATTGTTCAATGGAGGCATGCTCTAATGAAGCTCATTGCTCGGATGCGCGCTTTGCCTCCAATCCTAAAGGTATTTTGGATCGATTGCATCCATTAATGGCCGTCAAGTCCTTTAAGGATGCTCTTTTGGTAAGAACCCTTGCTCTAATGCCTCGGTTAACTTAATTTCAACCTCATGTGGATTGTCCGTCATGTGTTCGAGTGATGTGGAGAAATTAGCTAAGCCTTCGAGTTCTCTTTGTTGGTAAATTCTCTACAAACCCACTCTAGATAATATCATCTTTCTTCCATAGCTTAAAGCTTTTGGGAGTCTTCACTATTGGACTGATTGATCCTCAACATAACCTTATTCAATTATCAAATGATTTAGACTATTCTCGAGTCTTTGCTCGTTGCTCCTATTTTGTGTAATTATCAAATGCAGCTCTTGAAATGGTCACCCCTTTTTGATGTCAAAGATGAATCCCCTATTGTTCCTTTATGGCTTGCTTTTCCCAACATGAGAATTCACTATGTTACTCACCAAGTTCTGTTTGCGGTTGGGGCTCTATTTGGTAGAACCCTTCAAATTGATCAAGCCATTGCCGCTAGATCTCGACCATCTATTGCATGTATCTTGGTTGAGATTGACATTACCAAAAAATACCCCAAAGAAGGTTGGATCAGTTGAGAAAAATTTGGATATAACCAGAAAGTAGAATTTGAAAATTTCCCCATCTTTTGCACTCACTGTAAGATCCATGGTCATGATCACTCTGAATGCTTTGTGTTACACCCTAACCTCTAAAAGAATATATCACGGATACTAATACCTCTCTTGAACTGGAAAACCAATAAGTTAGCTTATGTGCCTAAAGCTACTCATAATGGAACTCGCCTCCTCTACCCCTTTATTACCTATTTGCCTAATGAAAAACATTCGAAGCTTGGTATAAATACTACTTGAGGTGTGTGAAGAAACTAATGATAACTTACCTAGCACTACTCCTACTTGTAATAATTTGGCTTCTCATGACAATCCTTTGCTCCATTTGAATCTTAATGATAATTTGAATGGGAATCTTATATTGGACCAAAATAATGTTGAACCTTTGGTGTCAGATCAAAATCTGAATATGCATCATGGCAATGAGAATGATATTTGTACTATTAATGGTGCAAGAACCTCCCCTTCTATTTCTCTGAGAGATACTCAATCCAATTTCTCATTCTTACTCGATACTAAGAAGGAGAAATCACCACTACTAAAACATTGACGATCGCTCCTATTCTCGGATACCAAAACTAATCCCTTTCGATGGAGATACTTTGGATACGATAGACCCTTCCAAACTATTATTAAAAAAAATCTTATAAAGCCAAATGACTAATAATAACTTCACTAGAACCACATGTTCTTCTCTAACACCTCACAAATAATTATGTCCTCCTCCCTTCCTTTTCCATTTCTTTTTTTTTTACCTTTTCCTTTTGGATTTTTTATTATGATTAATTTTCTTATTTGGAATATCCGGGTGGGACTCTCCCCTCAATGTGTAGGAGCCTCATCGTGCTCATATCATCAAATTACTTGTTATTATTTATCCTTTCATTAACTCTTCCAAGATTGCCCATGTTGCTAGATCGCTTGGATTTCAAAATTTCCTCTTCAATCTTAATAATAAAATTTGGTGTTTTTTGAATAATTCCATCACCATTTCCATCATTGATGATCTTGATCAATTGGTTAATGTCAAAATCTCATTAGTGAGTTTTGGTTCCTTTATCTATGCTTCTTGTAATAGAGCCGGTAGGAACATCCTTTGGAATCACTTAAGAACCTTCACTTCCTCGGTTAACCTTCCCTAGTTGGTTGGGGGTGATTTCAACACTATCATTGCTTCTTCGGAAAGGAGGGGAGGATGTTCTCTAACCTCCATTCCATGGAAGACTTCTCTAATATGATCCTAGATTGCACCGATTGACATTGGTTTTTTGGGTGCGATTACATGGCATAACTTTAGACTTTGGCGATCTTGACAAGACCCTCTTAATTCTTTGGATCAAAATGGCCTCTTACCTTATTGAGCATTTGAGCAAAACTTTGTATGATCATGCTCCTCTTTTGATCTCTATCAAAACTCCCCCCTTTAACCCTTCTATTCCCTCACCTTTTAGATTCCAAAATATGTGGACCCAACATGGCAATTTCACTAATGTTGTTTTCACTAATTGGATGGCTCTTGTTCACCCAGATAATTTTGTTAAAGGCATGATTCAACTTTGCTTAAGCTCAAAAGACTTAAACAAAACCTCAATTGGTGGAACAAGCATATATTTAAAAATATTTTTACCAATCTTAAACTTATGGAACAAGTGGTTTGTTCTCTTGAAGAGGCTTCTTAATCCCGTAAGCTTGATGAGTTGAGCATTGCCAAAGATAACTTGATTAATTAAAAATATGAAAGAAACCTATTGGCATCAAAAGCCACTAGCAAACATATTGTTGATGGCTATAAACACAAGGTATTTCCTTGCAATAAATAAAAGCATTAAAATTAAGAAAATTAAGAAAATAATGCATAATGATATTAAGGAAACATCATACATCACTTTCAAAATTTATTAAATTCTAATCCTTCATTAGAAACCCCCTCCAACACCCATCTAATCCCTTCTATGATCAACAATGAAGATAACCATGTGCTCACTATGTGACCCTCGGAAGCAAGGATTAGCATTGTTGGCCTTTTATTAAATCTGATCTTGTTGATTGATGTTATTGATTTCTTTGATGGCTTCTATTAGATATTTTTCAAGTACTTCTATTGTCCTTATTTCCAAAACCAACAATCCTAAATTTTAGACCTATTAGTCTTTTGCACCTTTCTTCCAAAAGCTCATTGCTAAATTAATTAATAATTTAGCCCTGCCTCCCTAAAATCATCTCCCTAACCAAACTAGCTGTTAAAAATAGAGCCATATCGATAATATTCTTCTCGCCAAGAGTCGGTTCATGACATTGATGTTCCTTCCAGGAGGTAATATCCTCTTCAAACATCTCTAAAGCCTTTGACAACCTCTCGGATTTCCTCTTTCAAATCTTACATTTTTTTGGTTTCTAATTATAATTGGCTTATAAAAGTTGTATCACTAATGTCCGGTTTTCGTTATCATGAATGGTGAGTCCCTTGGTTTCTTTACTTGCCATGACAAGGTGACCCTCTTTCTCCTTCTCTTTTTATCATTGCTGTAGAATATCTTTTGAGGAGCCTCAATGATCTTTTCATTAAAAATCATAACATATTTTTTAAAACTCATGGTGGTTTCCCTGTCTCTCATCTTAGCTTTGCTGATGATTTTATAATCTTCTGCAATGCCTCTCTTCAACATGTTAAAACTATTAAGAATTTCTTAATGACTTTGGCAAAGTTAGTGGTCTCTTTCTCAATGGAAGAAAATGCTATTTTATTTCCCTCATGATTCCTACCAATAGACTAAATCAAATCTCTAATTACTAATTTTAAGCAAAATCAACTTCCCATTAATTATCTGGCTCGCTTTTAAAGGCCGAAAAGATCTCATTTTTGATGACCTTATTCAAAAATATCTAATAAAATTTTGGTTTGGGAATTTCATTTACTCTCTTTGGTGGTAGGCTCACCTTGATTAAGAGGACTCTTAATTCCATGCCTTTATATCTCATCCAAACCATTGTCTTGATTTCTATCATCAGAATTGAGCGTCTCTAAATTTTTTTTGGGGCTCCAAAACCTCCTCTAAAAGAATGGGACCTCTTGGTTTAAAAGTTGTGGCACTTTTGACGAAGGTGGTTTTGGTTGTAAATCTATAAAAGAAGCTATCAATGCCTTTTTCCTATAAACTCTGGTGGAATTTTAGGAGTAATCATAGTCTTTGGGCTAATTTCATGACTGCAAAATATTGCCAGGGTAAGCACCCCCTCATTTGTCCCTTTAAACCGGGTGACTCCCCTGTGTGGAAAAGACTTTATTCTATCAAATGGGATGCAGAATCCTTAATTTTGGGGCATTAACTCACACTTCTTTCTTTTGGCAAGATAAGGAGTGGATGTGGATCCATTGATGACTTACTCTCCACCCATTCCACTACCGCTATTAGAGTAAACTCTTTCGCATAACAACAAGTGGAACAATAGTAAGCTTCTAATTTTATCCCTTTTACTTTCTTGAATATGGTTTCTACTTATTCCTATCACTCCAAACAATCAAGACCGATTCTCTTTAAGCTCTCACATAATGGTGATTTCAACCTCAAAATGTGTGGCTCCACATTAAAGATACTCATGATTCCTCCTATGTGTTCTCCAAACTTTGGAATAACAATATCCCTACTTCTTATTCTTTACTTGGCGTATGAAAAAATTTTATCCTGTTGATTCCTTGTTGTGGGTAAAGGGTTCCATTTACCCTCTAAATGTCAATGTTGTTTCCATTGAGAATGTTAATCATGTTTTTGTTAATGGGGTCATTGCTTCTAAACTTTAGATTTGGTATGATGATCTTTTTAACACTGTCAATTTCAATGGCTCTCTTACTTTATATCAACTTCTTGAAGCCTATTTTGATAATACTATTAAAGGTCACATTAAAGTCATCACTACTATCACTCTTATCCGTTCATATGGATGGACTGAAATGATGCAAAACATCATGGGATCCCTATGAACCACGTGAGGATTATTGCTAGAACTAAAAACAAAATTTGTGACTTGTTTAAAGCCAATCTCATTCATTATATAATTCAAAGTTTGTGGACCAATAAACGGGCTTTAACCTCGACCAACCTTACTATCGAAATGACAAGATTGTTTATTGGAAAAAACCTCTATATTATTAAAATTACCGATGGCTCGTCTCTCATAATGGCTCGGTTGTGGTGGCATTTTAGAACTCTAAGGGTATAGTACTATGTGCTTTTGCTTATCCCCTTATTTCTGCATCCCATTTCTTGAGCTTATGGCAGTCTACAAACCTCTTGAGATTTTCCTCCAAAATGGCTGGCTCAATATTTGGATTGAGGTGGATGCTCTTCTGCTGATTGATCTTTTGACTTCCACCAAAATGAGCAGCACTAAATTATACTACCTCCTCAAGCAAACTAGAGCTCTTCTTTCCCAACTAAATTTTAACATCACTCATGTTCATGGAAGGAAATGCTTGTGACTACCTTTCCAATCTGGTGCTAGATCGATGGTATCATCTTCTTGATCAACTCACCTTACCCAAACACATGCATGGGCTGGTTAACTTGGACAATTATGGGTTTCCTTATTCAAAACTTAATCTAACCTTTTGATGTATACTGTCCATTCATCTTTTAACTGTATGCCTCTTTATTTTATGGCTTTCTTTTCCTTTTTGTGTTTTTTATGGATGCTTCACGTGGATATTACTTACTGTCTTGATCTCTGTGCCATGATTTGGAGTTTTAATAGCTTCTCCTTTATTAGGAGGCTCTCTATTTTTGGCATTTACACTGATAAAGGGCTGTTGTTGAGCTATGTGCATACTAATACCCTGCATTGGAATTTTGTTGAGCTATGTGTCGCTTTATTGGTTTTATAACACCACTCCTATTTGGGATTTTAATATCAATCGCCTTCATTCCTAATCCTAGGGGCTTAATCATTGCATGGAGATATTTATTTTGATTGGTTTAGCTACCCTTTAATTTTGCAACCTATTATTTCTCAAAGATATTACTTGCTTGGAGCATCTTAGTTACCTATGTTGTTTTCTATGCATTGTATTAGTGTTCATTATGTTGGTTGTAATATTTTGATGATGTTAGTTGTTGGATTTTAGTGATAATGACGGTGGCTTTTGACATGTCGCTTGTCTCCTATTAGATCTTGGGCAGCCGATATTCTCTTTGACTCTAGCTTTGAGTCGTTTTCCTTTTATTTGGGAGTTATCTTTTATTTTATTTTTCTGCATGAAGAGGTTTTTTGGCCTTTTGCTGATATTTATCTTCTTGTGTATATAGAATGGACCCCATTCATTTACTCTCTTTGGAAACCATTTTCTGATTCATCAGGGTCCCTTTGGTGGGATCTTGTTATGGGAGGCTTTCTTCTTTTCTTCCACCTGCCAAGGTTGTTTTTTGCAGGTTTTCTTATAGACTACTGCTGACCTCCTTACCCCTTCTGGTAGACTTATTATTGTGCAGAACTTTGATATTACTTCTTGGTTATCTTTTTATGCTTCTTTTACTTTTCTTGGGTGGATTCGCATTCGTTGTTTCTTTCTACTTGTTTATTTTTTGAACTGGATGGAGTTTCTTGATTGATTCTATTTTGTTCAGATCCTTTTGTAGATGTTTCTAGATTGGGGCTTTGGTCAATCTCTTTTACTTGCTCTTGTCGGAGAGAATTTGTTTTCGGCTATTTTCTCTTGCTCCCAGAGAATGGGTTTTCATGTTGCCTCCCTTTTTGGGTTTTACTTTATTTTCCCTCTCATTCTGGGCCTTGCTGATAGACTGTATTTTCTGATCTAGAAAGGTCATGTTATTCTTCATAATGATAGTCATTGGTTTTTTGGGACCTGTTTTGAGATTATTGTCTTTGTGACTAATGGATGTTTTTTGATTCTCGATTTTTCAAATGTTTGTGTTATTATCCTATTTTGATCACACATGTTGTTCTTTTCATCTGGTTCTATTTGCCATATAAATTCTTCTCTTTATTATGGGATCGATTTTATGCACTCTACTCTTAATGGTTTTCCTATGGTCAACTTGTTGGTATCTCCTTTCTTAGTTGTTGGCTGAATTGGACCCTTGAGGCTACTGTCAATCTTGCTATTTTTGGACTTGTTTCCCATGCTCAGTAGGTTTGGAGTTACTTAATGGATTTTCATTCTGCCTTTGCTGAGGTTGTGGGTACTATTGTTTACTCTGGTGGGAATTACTTGAACTCATTCATTCTCTATTTTATATCTTTGTTCTTAAAGATTGCTTTTCTTAATGGGTGTAAAAGCTGTAACAATGTCTCCACTATTAGTTTTTGGAATTTTGAGTACCTTGCCTAGCAAGTTTTCATTATTTTTCTTTCTGTCTTTGCTGCTAACATCTGGTCATTGGTCTTCCACGTTGGTTTCCCTCAGTATGATGGGAACATGCAAATCTTGAAGATCATTCTTCTGTTCTGCTTGAACTTAATCAATGGTTTATCTTATATGCATAATTGGGTTATTGGCCAACCTCTTGGTTATTACTGTCATTATCTTTGGTAGAATTGGATTAATGTGTCTGCTACTAAGCAACCTGCTACTGAACTATTTGCACTGAATGTCTCTTACTGGATTGGCTTGTGGTGGGGAGTTGTTCATTACCTATCCCTCCCTATCTGCTACTTTCTACTCATTCCTACTGATTTAATCGTAGATAGTCGAGTTGGGTTTTGCTTTTCTTGCTTCTTGCACTTAATTATTTTTGTCCAAGGTAGGACGTTGAGCATCAAATGGTTGCAACCTTCCTTATTTTTTACTATTTGTGAAATCCCATGTCTACTTTAATATCTCTTTGTAGAATGGAATTATATCATTACCTCCATTGTTGGTTTTGGTTTTAGAGTACTTGCTTAGTGCTCTTTGTTTTTTGTCTTATTTTGATGCTAATATCTGGGCTATTGCTGATCTTTCCAGTTGTTATTTTCCCTCTCTTGGCTATGATGAGAACATGCAGATCATGAGGAGTACCGCTTTTACCCGGTTTTAACTTAATTATTTTACCTTTTATTAATAGTTGGGTTATTGGTCACCCAAAGGTTATTATCAAGTATTGCTTGGCAAAATTGGATTATCAAGCCGCTACTAAGCAACATTCTTGACTTTTGCTCTGATTACCTCTTACTAGAATTTTTTGTGGTGGGGAGAGCCTCCAAATAAAGGAGAAGCTACTCCCTAACTTAATTTTACTATGTGCTACTTTCTTTCAGACCCATCCGACTTAGAATCGTGGTCAATGAGGGTTTACTAACTTTCTAGTTTCTTGCATCTTACTTAATTCACCTGGATGGCAATATGGTGTTTCCTATTTATTATTTGCTATGGTCTTTTTGTGAAAACCATTTTACTTTTGCCTCTCTTATCTTTGCCTATTGTTAGACTTATGCATCAGCAGATGATCTTAACTAATTCATATTCAAACCTTATCATGCTCTATCTCAATGGGTGGACTTATAGTGTCGCTAATGTCAATATGATGAACTACTTGTATTGTTTTAATTCATTGACATGGTGTCTTATATCGGTCCTATAACCAGGATGGAACCTTTCTCATTTGCTTTTCTTTCTCTCTACCCTATGGTTTTGATTATATTTGGTACTAAGGATATCATGACTTTTACCAATTATATACGTGCTTCTCTTTTTGTCCTTGTGTTTGCTCCATAGTGTCATGCATTCTCACATCCTCTGAGCATTGGCTAATCTTCCTTAGATTTTATGTTAATCTAATTATATCTTTTGATTGCTTTAATGTCTTCTTTTGCTTTTGATGTACTTAGATGATTTACCTTAGATCGATTGTAGCTCTTGAGCAAAGTTATGGAGTTTATCCCTTAAGGACCTTGTAACCCTTTTGTGGCAATAAAATACACCTACATGGGTTCCCTCCCCACCAAAAAAAAAAAACCTAAACTAAATAAAACAATAAAATAAAATAAATAAATAAACCTAAAACTAAATAAAATAAAAACCTAAAATAAAACGTAAACTTAAACCTCAAAATAAAATAATATTAAAATTAAAATTAAACTAAACTAAAATAAATAAAAACATAAACTAAACTAAAAAATAAAATAAACCTAAGAATTAAAAACCTAAATAAAATAAAAACTAAACATAAAATAAAATAAAATAAACTTAAAATAAAATAAAATATAAACCAAAACCAAAGATAAATAAAAAATAAAACCTAAACCCTAAATTAAGAAAACATACATAAAATAATAATAAATAAACATTAACCTAAACTAAAATAAAATAAACAAAGATAAAAAACCTAAACCTAAAATAAAATAAAATAAACTAAAAAATAAACCTAAACCTAAAATAAAAAAATAAACCTAAAAAATAAACCTAAAAAACCTAAACTAAAATAAAATAAAACCTAAATAAACCAAAAATAAAAATAAAACTTAAACATAAAAGTAAATTAAAAATAAACCCTAAATAAACCAAAACCTAAATACTTAACCCTAAACAAACCTAAAACCCTAAACTTAAACAAACCCAAACTAAACCCTAAACCCTAAACCCTAAAAACCTAAAACCTAATCCTAAATAAAATAAAATAAAAATAAAAAAAACTTAAACTAAAACCTAAACCTATAACTAAAAATATAATTAAATAATAAATAAAAAAAATAAACTAAAATAAATAATAATAAAACTAAAGTAAAAAAATAAAATTAACCTAAAAACCTAAAAAAAAAAATAAAATAAAACTAAATGTAAAAAAAAATAAAATAAACCTAAAATAAAATTAAATAAAAATTAAATAAAACCTAAAATAAATAAAAAAAATAAACCTAAACAACTAAAAAAAACTAAATCTAAATTAAAATAAAATAAATAAAAAATAAACCTAAACCTAAACTAAAATAAAAACCTAAACTAAAAAATAAACTAAAGCTAAACCTAAACCAAAACTAAATAAATAAAAAAATTAAAATAAACCAAAGCCTAAACTAAAAAATAAACTTAAAAATAAACCTAAAATAAAACCTAAAACCAAACCTAAAAAAATAAAATAAAATCTTAAACCTAAACCTAAAAATAAAAATAAAACCTAAACATAAAAATAAAATAAAAATAAAACTCAACTAAAAAATAAACCTAAACCTAAAAATTAAAACTAAAATAAAAACCTTATACAAAAAATAAATAAACCTAAAATAAATAAACTAAACTAAAAAATAAAAATAAAAAATAAACCTAAATAAAATTAAAAATATTATAAATTAAAATAAATAAAAAATAAACTAAATAAACCTAAACCTACTGGTTTACTTAATTTAACAATAAAAAAATAAAAAACCTAAACCCTAAATCCTAATCCCTAAACTTACAACACTAAACCTACAACCTTAAACCCTAAACCCTAAACTCTAAACCATAAACCCTAAATCCTAACCTTAAACCTTAAAAGCAAAAACCCTAAAACCCTAAACCATAAACCTTAAAGCTCGATTGAGCTAATTTTTATGAAAGGTGATCTTAAAGAAGTCAGCGAAGATGTTGTGAATTACAAAGTTGGTGCTCCTGTCCATGTTGGTCTTGTTGCACCTATTGATGTTATGGTTCCTCCAAGAAACAGTAGTATGGATCTTTCTTAAACTTCTTTCTTCCATCTTCTCAACATCCCAACTAAGATTAAAATAAATTATCACCCTAGTTGAGATGATAAAATCGAGGATTCTCTCCATTAGGCTATTCTCTTATGGCCTTCTCATCTAGTATTGTATGATGACGATTCGGTGTTCAATCTTGATGTGCTTGACCTCATTGAAGATGATCTCATCGAGATGTTTTTGGCAGGCCTTTCAATGATCACTTCTCTTTCACTGGCCCTCCTTTATCCCACCCTCGCTACTATGCTCCACATGTTCATCAACGCTTACGAGAATGTCATCTCCATTGTAATTGCCACACATACATACCCATGAATTAAAGAGTATTTGAAGGATCCTAAAAAATCTAATGTGCCTACTATGCTTGATGCTTCTACTACTCATCTAACTACCTAGTAACAACCTATAAGAATTTGATGATGATATGGGTTTCACTATTCCACTAAACTTTGTTGGCCTATAAATAAAATTTTATTGTCTCTAAGAGTTAAATCATTTTGTGAAAGACTATTTTTGTGAATTTTTGAATTGCATTTTATTTTATCTTATTTTATTAGTTTTTAGAGGATAATGACTTGTTTGATTTGGTAATTTCTTATTTATTATGGAATCATTTGAGTTAAAAAAAAAACTCTAAACCCTAAACCCTAAAAGCTAACCATAAACACTAAACCCTAAACCCTAAACCTAAACCTAAAGTAACTAAATAAATTAAAAATAACCCTAAACCCTAAAAACTAATAAATCTAAACCTAAACCTAAACCCTAAGAATGGAAGACACGAGAACATCACCGTCAACCAAGCTCAGTCTAGATCTGGTGGTGGAGGCGAAGGCGAAGGCTGCTATTATGGTGGTGGTGGTCGGATCTAGAGGTGTTGGTGGATATGGAGGTGGTGGTCGGAGCAGTGGTGGTTATGGCGATGAGAGGAGCAATGGAGGTTACATATATGGTGATGGAGAAAAGAGGTATCGGGGATATGATGGTTGATCCTGCTGCTCGAGAGGCTGAGGTGGTTTTGATGGGCACTGTAGAAACTAAAGAATGACCGATCCAATCTGCTGCTTATGGAACTATGTCTTTATAATAGAGACAGTCTAGTTATCTAAGGTTTTTGATTTGCTCTATGCGTGCTCATTTTTTATCTATCATCTCTTGTGTCTTAGAAATCATGGTGTGTTACTTGGTTGATCAAATCAAAAAGAAGAAATGTTGAATCTGAATTTTTTCTCTATTAAAAATAATTCAAAAATCTTAAACCTTAAACTAAAACCTAAAACCTAAACCTAAATCTTAAATCCTAAACCCTAAACCCTGAAAACAAAAAAATAAAAAAAATTAAAAAAAAACCTAACCTCAAATGCTAAACCATAAACCCTAAACCATAAACCTATAACCTTAAACCCTAAACCCTAAACCCTAAAACCCTAAACCCCAAACCCAAAACCATAAACTCTAAACCCTAAATCCTAAACCTAAACCCTAAACCCTAAACCCTAAAACCCTAAACTAAAGAAAACACTAAATCCTAAACCCTAAACCCTAACCCTAAACCCTAAACCCTAAAACCCTAAACTAAAACCTAAACAACACTAAACCTAAACTAAACCCTAAAAGCCTAAAACCTAAACCTAAACTAAATAAAACTAAAATAAAATAAATAAATAAACATAAACCTAAATTAAAAAATAAAATAAAATAAAACCTAAACAAAAAAAATAAACCTAAACCTAAAATAAAATAAATAAAATAATAAACTAAATAAATTAAATTAAACCTAAACTAAACTAAAAAATAAAATAAACCTAACAATAAAAACATAAATAAAATAAAACTAAACATAAAAAAAAATAATAAAATAAAATAAAAACTAAATAATAAAAAACCTAAAATAAACCTAATAAAAATAAACCTAAACCCTAAATAAAAAATAAATAAACCCAAAATAAAAAATAAAATAAACAAAATAAAATAAACATAAACCTAAACTAATATAAATAAAAAACCAAACCTACTAAATAAAATAAATTAAAATCTAATCCTAAACTTAAACTAAATAAAATAAAATAAACTAAAATAAACCTAAACCAAATTAAAAATAAAACTAAAATAAACCTAAAATAAAAAACCTAAAAAAACCTATAAAATAAACTAAAATAAAATAAACTAAACCTAAAATTAAATAAAATAAAACTAAAATAATAAAATAAACTATAAAAAATAAAATAAAATAAACTAAAAATAAACTAAAAATAAATTTAACCTAAAAAAACTAAACTTAAACCTAAACCTAAACCTAACCTAACCTAAAAACCTAAAAACCAAAACTAAACTATGAAACCTAAACACAAAACCTAAAAATAAACCAAACTAAACTAAACCTAAACCAAACTTAAACCTAAAGTAACTAAATAAAAACTAAAACCTTAAAATGAAATAAACCTAAACCTAAACTAAGAATGGGCAAAACATTGACGTAAGAACATCATCAACAAATATGGAGGCAAAAGTGAACTATTAAAATAAATCTAGAGGTGTTGGTGGATATGGAGGTGGTGGTTGGGGCATTGGTGGTTATGGAGGCTAAACTATAAAGGTTACAACAGAGGGAGAGATTAGATATGATGGTGAATACTAAAGTGGAGGTGGTTCTATTTGGAACTAGAGAAATTGAAGAACCTGATCTAATCACGCTAAAACTATGTCTTTATAGTAGACAGCTAATTATCTATTTTTTATTTGCTCTATGCATGCTCATTTTTATCTAAGTCCTCTTGTGTCTTAAAAAATTTGGTGTGTTACTTGGTTGATGAAATCAAAAGAAGATATGTTAAACTTGAATTTTCTATATAAAAAAAGTAACCAATAAAAACCTAAAAGCTAACTAAATCTCAATAATAAAAAATAGTAAAAGAATAAAAAACTAACCCTAAATCATAAACCCTAAAACTAACCCTAATCCGTAAACTTACAACCCTAAACCCTAAACCCTAAACCTTATACCCTAAAACTCTAATCCCCAAACCCTAAACCCTAAAAAACCTAAAAAACCTAAAATTAAATAAACCTAAAAAATAAAATAATTAAAAAAACCTAAACCTAAATAAAATAAATAAAAAAATAAAACCTAAATTAAAACTAAACCTAAAATAAAATAAAATAAAAATAAAATAAAAATAAAATAAAATAAATTAAAAAAAAACCTAAACTAAACTAAAATAAAATAAACCTAAGAATAAAAAAACTAAATAAATAAAAACTAAACATAAAAGAAAAATAAAATAAAATAAATCCCAAAGAAAAACCTAAACCTAAAAAAAACTTAAAAATAAAACTTAAAAATAAATAAATAAATAAACCCTAAACTAAGAAAAAACCTAAAAATAAAATAAAATAAAATAAACAAAATAAATAAACTAAACTAAAAAAAAAATAACTAAACTAAATAAATAAACTTAAACATAAACTAAATAAAATAAACTAAAATAAACCTAAACCTAAACTAAAAAATAAAACATAAAATAAACCTAAAATAAAACCTAAAACCAAAACCTAAAAATAAAATAATAACCTAAAACTAAACCTAAAAAATAAAAAATAAAAAATAAAACCTAAACCTAAAAAAATAAAATAAAATAAACTAACTAAAAAAATAAACCTAAAATAAACCTAAACCTAAACTTAACCTAAATAAACTAAAATAAAACCTAAACTAAAATAAATAAACCTAAAATAAATTAACTAAACTAAAAATAAAAAATAAAACTAAATAAAATATATAATAAACTAAAATAAAAAAATAAACTAAATAAACTTAAACGGTTTAATTAATTAAAAGTATATAAAAAACTACACCCTAAGTCCTAAACCTAAACCCTAAACAATACTAAACCCTAAATCTACAATACTAAACCTACAACCTTAAATCCTAATCCTAAACCCTAAAACCATATACCCTAAATCAAAACCTTAAACCTCAACCTTAAAAAAAACCCTAAACCTTAAACCTAAATCCTAAAAACCTAACCTCAATCCTAAACCCTAAAAGCATAAACCCTAAACCCTAAACCCTAAAGCAAACCATAAACCTTAAACCTATTTTATGAAAGGTGATCTAAAGTCAAAGAGGTTGCAAAATACAATGTTGGTGCTCCTGATGGTTTAAATTGATTTTATGGTACCTCTAAACATAATGATCCTACTTCTTTCTTCCAGCTAAACATCCCAACTAAGATAAATGGTACTATGAAATTATCACCTATTGAGCTAGTTAAAATAATGAGTTGGGATCCTTGAGGTCGCTCTCACAAAAGTTGGGGATTAGGCCATTCTCTAATGGCCTAATGATGAAGGTTTGGTGTTCAAGGTGCTTGACCTCATTGAAGATGATCTCATTGAGAAGTTTTTAGTAGGCCTTTCAATGATCACATCTCTCTCACTGGCCCTCTAATATCCCACCCTTGCTACAGTTCCCCACATGTTCACCAACACTTACAAGAATGTCCTCGCCATAATTGCATAACACATACTAGAAATTTAAAAGTATTTGAACGATCCTAAATTTGATGTAATGCTTCGCTACTCCTATCTGTTTCTAAACCGCAATAGTGGAAGAGAAGAAGGAAGAGCAAGAAATCGATGATGATATGGGTTTGACCTTATTCGACTAAGCTTTGTTGGCCTTCTATAAAATCAAATTTTATTATCTTTGGGAGTTAAATAATTTTGTAAAATACTATTTTTATGAAGTTTTGAATTGAGTTTTATTTGATCCTATTTTATTAGTTTTTAGAGGATAATGTTTTGTTAGATTTGGTAATTTCATATTTGTTATGAAATCATTTGAGTTAAAAAAAATCCTAAACCCTAAACCCTAACTATAAACCTTAAACCCTAAACCTTAACTGAGAACCCTAAACCCTAAACCCTAAACAATAAATCTAAACCTAGAGTAACTAACTAAATTACAAAATTAAACCTAAACCCTAAAACCTAATAAACCTAAACCTAAACCCAAAGAATAAACCTTGATGGCGGAACATCACCCAAACCAAGCTCTAGATGTGGTGGAGGCAAAGGCAAAATCAGTAGTTATCGTAGTGGTGGTGGGGTATCTCAAGGTGCTGGTGGATATGGAGGTGGTGGTCAAAGAAATTGTGGTTATGCAGGCGGGAGGAGTGACGGAGGTTACAACGGTGATGGTGGTGGAGGGAGAGATCCAGGATATAATGGTGGATCCTGCTACTCGAGAGGCTAGGTGGTTTTGATAACTAGAAAAAGAATTAATCCATTAAATAGAACTGTGTCTAAAAGAGACAAATCTATTTATCTAGGGCTTTTTATTTGCTCTATTTGTGCTCATTTCTTATCTAAGTAATGTCTAAAACTTGGTGTTACTTTGTTGATGAAATCCAAAAAAGAAATGTTGAATATAAATTTGTTCTATGTTAAAAAAAATCAAAACCCTAAACCCTAAACTAAAACCTAAACCTTAAGGCTAAAACCTAACCTAAACCCTAAACCCTAAACCCTAAAATAAAATAAAATAAAAAATAAAATAAACCTAAACCATAAACCCTAAAACTAACCCTAAACCATAAACCTTAAACCCTAAACCTACAACTATAAACCATAAACTCTAAACCCTAAAACCTAAACCCCAAACCCAAAATCCTAAACCCTAAACCCTAAACTCTGATCCCTAAACTCTAAAACCCTAAACCCTAAACCCTAACCCTAAACCCTAAACCCTAAACCCAAAACTCAAAACCCTAAACCTAAACCTAAAGTATGTAAATAAATTATAAAATAAACTAAACCCTAAAACTTAATAAACCAAAACCCTAAGAATTAACTTTGATAAAAATCACCCACAACCAGCTACCTAGATCTAAAATAATAAAACATTAATGTTGGGGATGTGAGGTCCTGGTGGATATGGAAGTGGTGGTGGTAAACTTGTGGAGGCAATAAGGTTATTGCTATGGTGGTGGCAGAGGGAGAGATGAGGGATATGATGGTGGATCCCCGAGAGACCAATGTGGTTAATGGGAACCGGAGAAACCTAATCCAAATCTACTTCATGGAACTATATCTTTACAAGAGATTTGTAATTATCAGGTTTTTGATTTCCTCTATGTGTGCTCATTTTTTATCTATGTCATCGTTCTATCTTAAAAAACTTGGTGTGTTACTTGGTTGATGAAATCAACAAGAAAAAAATGTTGAACTTGAATTTGTTCTCTATTAAAAAGAACTAAAAATCCTAAACCCTAAACTATAACCTAAACCTTAAACCTAAAACCTAAACCTAAACCCTAAACACTAATAATAAAAAAATAAAAATAAAAAAATAACCTAAAAACCTAAACTAACCTAAACCCTAAACACTAAACCTAAACCTACAACCATAAATCCTAAACCCTAAAACCATAAAACCCTAAACTAACCTAAACTCAAACCCAAAACCCTAAACCCTAAACCCTAAATCCTAAATCATAAATACTAAACCTTAAGCCCTAAACCCTAAACACTAATCCTTAAACCCTAAACACTAACCCTAAACCGCATACCCTAAAACCCTAACCTAAAACCCTAAACCTTAAACCCTAAACTCTAAACCCTAAAAACCTAAACCTAAACTAAATAAAACCTTAAAATAAAATAAAAAAAACTAAACATAAATAAAATAAAAACCTAAAACAAAAAATAAACATAAACTTAAAAAGAAAATAAAAAAAAAATAAAAATAAACTAAAATAAAATAAATAAAAACATAAACTAAACTAAAAATAAAAACTTAAGAATAAAAAACCTAAATAAAATAAAAACTAAATGTAAATAAAATAAAATAAACCTAAAATAAAATAAAAAACAAAATGAAAACCTAAACCTACATTTAAAAAATAAATAAAATAAAACCTAAACCTAAATTTAAAAAAATCTAACTAAAATAAAATAAAATTAACAAAATAAAATAAAAAACCTAAACTAAAATAAACAAACTAAAATAAATAAAACCTAAACCTAAACATAAAATAAACTAAACCTAAAACCTAAACTAACTTAAACTAAATAAAAAAATTAAAATAAACTTAAACCTAAATTGAAAAATATAACCTAAAAATAAACCAAATTGAAAACCTAAAACCTAAACATAAAAATAAAATAAAACCCAAACTAAACCTAAGCAAAAAACCTAAACTTAAATAATAATAAAAAAACTCAACTAAAAAACCTAAACCCTAAATCTAAACCCTAAACCCTAAAGGTAACCCAAAGCCTAAACCCTAAACCTACAACACTAAACCTACAACAAACCCTAAACCTAAAAATAACAAAGCTAAACAATCCCTAAACCCTAACCTAGACCCTAATCCCAAAAGCCTAAACCCTAAACTCCAAACCTTAAACCTAAACCTAAGTAACTAAATAAATTAAAATAAACCTAATCCTAAACCTAAAAGACCAACCTAAACTCTAAGAATGTAAACCTAATGACAAGAACATCAAAACCGGGCTCAATCTAGATTTGGAAGTGAGGCAGCTTTTATAGTGGTGGGGATCTAGAGGTGTGGTGGATATGAAGGTGGTGGTAGTAATGGTTAAGGAGCGATGAAGGTTCTTGTCATAGAGATCGAGATATAATGGTGGATCCCTCTACTAAAAGGGATGGTTCTAATTGGAGAAACTAAAATGATTGATACTGTTGCTTTTAGAATTGTGTCCATACAGTAGAAATGATTCTAACTATCTTGGGTTTTTTATTTGCTCTATGTGTGCTCATTTTTTTTTTATGTCATCACTTCTATTTTAAATAACTTGGTGTGTTACTTGGTTGATGAAACTGAGAAAATGAAATGTTCAATCTAAATTCATTCTATATAAAAAAACCAAAAATTCTAAACCCTAAACTAAAACATGAACCCTAAACCTAAAACCTAAACCCTAAGCCTTAAACCCTAAACACTAAACCCTAAAAATAAATAATAAATAAATAAAACCCTAAACCCTAAAACCAACCCAAAACCTACAACTCTAAATTATAAACCCTAAACAATAAAACCCAAAACCCTAAACCTTAAACCCTAAATCTTAAACCATAAAACCCTAAACCCTAAAAGCATAAACCCTAAAACCCTAAACCCAAAACCCAAAACCCAAAACCCAAAACCCTTATCCCGAACCCTAAACCATAATCCCTAAACACTAAACATAAACCTAAAGTAACTAAATTAATTAAAACCTAAACATAAATCCCAAAACCTAATAAACCTAAACCTAAACACTAAGAATGGGTTGAACCTTGATGTGAACATCAAAATAAAGGCTACCTTGATCTTGATGGAGGTGAAGGCAAATAAATTATCATACCGGTGGGATGGAGGTGTTGGTGGATATGGAGGTGGTGGTCAAAGAAGTTGATGTAGGTGGGAACACGAGGTTGTAGTGGTGGAGGGAGAGATGAGGGATATGAAGGTGGGTCCCACTACTCAGTTGATGGGAATTGGAGAAATAAGAATGATCAATATCTATTATGGAACTAAAAGCAGTTCTAGTTATCTAGGATTTTTAATTTGCTCTATGTGTGCTAAAAGTTGACTATGTCATCTCTTGTATCCTAGAAAACTTAGTGTGTTACTTGGTTGATGAAATTGAGAAGAAGAAATGCTGAATATGAATTTGTTCTCTATTAAAAAAAAATCCTAAACCCAAACCCTAAAATAAATAAAAATAAAAAAAACCTAATAAACCCTAAACTAACCTAAACCCTAAACCTAAATCCAAAACCTAAAACCCTAAACCATAAACACTAAACCTAAACCTAAAAACCTAATACCCACCCTAAACCCTAAACCCTAAACACTAAACCCTAATACCCTAAAAAGTAAGTTTAAACCTAAACCTAAACCTAAAAAATAAACTGAAATAAATTAACCTAAAATAAATAAACTAAAATAAATAAAAATAAAATATAAACCTAAATAAAATTAAAAATAAAATAAGCTAAAATAAATAAAAATAAAGTAAATAAACTAAATAAACCTAAACCTACCAGTTTACTTAATTTTAAAAAATAACCCTAAACCTATAACCCTAAACTATAAACCCAAAACCCTAAATGATAAACTATAACCCTGAACCCTAAACCCTATAACTTAAACCCTAAACCCTAAAGCTAACCCTAAACCTTAAACCTTAAACTAACCCTAAACCTAAACTAAACCTAAAATACTAAACTAAATCCTAAATAAACTAAACTAATCTCTAAAACCTAAACTAAACCTAAAGCTAAATATTTAAGTTTAAACTAAAGCTAATCTAAACTAAACCTTAAAACCCTAAACCCTAAACCCTAAACCTAACACACTAAACCTAAACCTCTAAACATAAACCTTAAATACTAAACCTAAACCCTAAACCCTATACTAAAACTAAACTAAACCCTAAACCTAAACCTAAACCTAAACTAACACACTACACCGGGCGCTCTGCAATCGGTTTCTTTCGGATCCCTTTCTCCTTACAATTTGGTTGTTTTTCTCCTTTATTGATCAAATCTTTGTTGGTTGTTTGCTTCAATGCACGCGGATCTCTTGTTGATGGTCATGCTTCCTTTCTGGCATAGCATTTCCTTCATAGGTGGGCTAGGCATCGACATCTATCATGATTTATAGATTTGAAAGCTCCTTCTTCATTACTTGTAGTTAAATCCTTTAAGGATGCTCTCTCTGGTAAGATCCTTTCCCCTACTGATTCGATGAACTTGATATCGACCTAATTTTATGGGATCCCTACGATTATGTGCTTAGATACTGATGTTGAGAAGTTTGCTAAGCCTTATGAATTCACTTTAGTTAGTAAATTTACTTTTTGCCGACCTAATCCAGATAATATTTGATCTTTATTTTAGAATCGTAAGCTTTCAGGTGCATTTTCTATCAGTTTGATTAATCCAAGGCATGTTTTAATTCAGCTTACTAATGACCTAGATTATTCTAGGGGTTTTTCTCATCATTTGTACTTTGCTTTTAATTGTCAAATGAACCTTTTAAAGTGGTCTCCCCTTTCTGAAATAAAAGAGGAATCACTGATTGTTCCTGTTTGGTTGGCTTTCTCGAATATGAGAATTCATTATGTTACGCATCAAGTTCTTTTTATTATGGGAGCTCTTTTTGGCCGGCCTCTTCAAATTTATCAGGCCACTGTTGTGAGATCCTGACCTTCTATGGCTCACATTTTGGTTGAAATTGATATCTTTAAAAAGCACCCAAAAAAAGTTTGGATTGGATCTGAGAAGTTTGATTACAATCAAAAAGTTGAATTTGAGAATTTTCCTGTTTTCAGCTTGCATTGCAAAATTCATGGGCATGATAATTCAAAATGTTTTGTGTTGCACCCACACTTATATAGAAAAACTTGACTGATCCCAATCCTAATATACCAACTGATAAAGTGGGTAAACCTATTTATGTGCCTAAGGTTAATCAAAATGGGGATCATAATTCTACTTCATTAGAACCAACTACTTTTCTTAATGAAGTGCTCAATGATGATATTCCAAAATTACAACTGAAAGATTAAAGATATTGCTAATGTTGCCCAAAATGTTAAGTATGATGGTTTGTATATCTATCCTTCTTTATAAAATAATTTATCTCCTCAAAATATTGCCTCTACTCAGACTACCTTGCCTCTCTTGATTGCTGAACATGAGGAGGAACATGTGACCCTTTATAGTAATTTGAATGGTAAATTGATGATGGAGGAAAATTGAAAATCAAACTTTGAAGTTGATCCTGAAATTTGTGCTCTAAATGGTTTCACATCATCTCCTACTTGTAATCCTGAGATTGACATGCATGCTAATCTGACCTAACAACTTAATACTAAAATTGAGGAAGGTGAAGTTATCATTAGAAATGCTTTGACTGATCCTGACCCCAATCTTAATACTACTAATCAGTCTCTCTTGGATGGGGATTCTTTGGACAAAATAGACCATTTCAAACTGTAGCTAAAAAGAAATCACTAAAAGAAAAAATGTACCCTAATAACCCAACTAGATCTACTAGATCTGGTTCCTCCTCTCATAAATAATTATCCCTTTTCCTTTCTTCTCTCTGTTAGCTATTTTTTCTTTTCTTAGTTTATTTAATTTTCTTTTATGTTTAACACAATTATTTGGAATGTTCGGGGGATTGGGACCCTCATTGTCCGTAATCATGTGAGAAGCCTATGATGTACTAATAATATTGCTTTACTGGTTGTTATTGAACCACTCATACACTCTACTAAGATCAACCATGTTGCTAGAATGCTAGATTTTAATAATTTTTTCTATAATATTATAATAAAATTTGGATTTTTTTTAAATAATTTAGTCAATATATCTATCATTGATGATCTAAAGTCGTTAATGTCCACATCACTTTAGGTGATTTCTCTGCTCTGGGCTCCTTTATTTATTCTTCATGTAGGTGGTAGGAACATCCTTGGGATAATTTAAGAACTTTGCTACTTAACAAACCTTGGTTGGGGGTGATTTCAACACTATCCTCTCGACCTTTGAAAGAATGGGTGGTTGTTCCCCTATCATTCATTCCATGGAAGATTTTTCCAACATGATTCTTAATTGCAACCTTATTGACATTGGCTACTCGGGTTTAGATTACACTTGGCATAACTCTAGACTCTGGCAATGCCTTGATAGGACACTCTTTAACACTCTATGGATTAATCAATGGCCTAGTACCTCTATTTAGCATTTGAGTATAACTTTGTCTGACCATGCTCCTCTTTTGATATCCGTTAAAAATCCCTTTAATAGACTCTCCTCCTCTCCCTAATTTAGATTCCAAAATATGTGGACTTAGCATTTTGATTTCTTAAATGTTGTCTCTAACTATTGGTTGGCCCCCCTTCACCTTGATAATTCTGTGAAGGGCATGATTCATCTCTGGTTTAAGCTTAAAAGACTTAAACAAAACCTAACTTGGTGGAACAAGCATCATTTTAAAAATTTATTTGCTAATATCAAAAATTTGGAACAATTGGTTTGTTCTCCTGAAAATGTTGTTTTGACTAATTCTTCTAAACTAAAGGATTTAAATGAAGCTAAAGATAACTTGGTGGAATAAGCATCATTTCTCTAACGTGTTTTTTAAACTTTGGAATAACACTATCCCTATTTCTTACTCTATCCTTACTTGGAGAATTTTGAAAAATTTCATCCTTGTTGATTCTTTAATGTGGGATAAAGGGTTTTATTTACCTTCAAAATGCTACGTTTCACATTGAGAATGTGAACCATGTCTTTTTTAATGGAGCTATTGCCTCTAAATTATAGATTTGGTATGATGATATATTCAATATTGATCATTTCAATGGATCTATATCTCTATATCAGTTTCTTGATGTTTATTTTCAAAGAACTGTTAAAGGTCACATTAAAGTGGTAACAGCCATAACTCTTATATGGTTCATATGGATGGATAGAAATGATGACAAACATCATGAGATTCCTATGAATCATAAAAGGATTATTGCTAGAATCAAAGAGAAAATTCATGCCTTATTTAATGTCAGTTTAATTACCAACATTCAATTTAAAGGTTGTAAATTTGTGGCCAACAAACTTTGTCTTATCCTGCCTGATTTCCCTAATGGTAAAGAGGATAAGATTGTCTATTGGATAAAGCTTCATAATAATATTATCAAAATCAATACTGACGGCTTCATTTCTCAAAATGCTTTTAGTTGTGGTGGCATTTTAGAAATTTTAAAGGTCTTACTTTGCCTATCCTATCCTTTTACGCATGTTATCTATCTTGAATTAATGGATGTTAACAAAGCTATAGATTTCTTTACAAAAGGTTGGCTTAACATTTGGATTGAGGTGGATGCTCTCTTACTGATTGATATTTTGACCTCCACCAAGATGGGCAATATAGATTTGTTCTATCTCCCTAATCACACTAGAGCTCTTTTATCTCAAGTTTATTTCGAAATCACTCATGTTTGGCATGAAGGTAATGCATGTGCTGATTACCTTGCTAATCTGGGTGCTAGACTAGATGGCATAACCTTCTTTGAATAGCTTAATCTTCCTAAACACTTGCGTGGGTTAGTAAATTTGGACAATACTGGTTTACCCTATATCAAAAATTAGTCTCTGTTTTAGGTCAATAATCTATTTTTGGTTTTCCCAACCTATTTGTTCTATCCTTAATTTTTATTCTGTTGCCCGTTGGGTTTCTCTGATGTATTTCCCTAAAACTATTTACTGGATTTCTTATGTTGGCAGCTATTGCCTCTGTTGCCTCTACTATTGGTTGACTCTTATTTTTCCATCTACTTATTTGAGATTTTTGTTCTTGTTTCTCAAGGGGTGTGCTTCCATTTTCTTAATGCTTGTTGGAGATGGCCCTTTTCCAAACCTGTGATTGTTTTATTTTCTTACAATCCTTATCTTACCGCACGATTGGGATCGTCTCGTTGGTTCCTTTGCATGATTGGGACTTTTTTACCTCTCCTTCCCCATCTCTCTATACTTACTTAGACTCCTTTTTTCTCCTTGATTTAATGGATTGAATACTGCTATTTTTTCTTTTGTCTTACAGTTTCAATGCTATAATTGTACTGCAATTTATATCCTCCATCGTCAGATTTTATCCGCTATCTTGGCTTCTGAATGAATGGTTTTATCTTCAACGGGCTTATTTTATGGTTTTTTATCTCCTATCTTCTATTGTTTGAGGGGTTGTTTGAGGGGTGGTTAGCCAGATTATCGGTGATTTGGAGGTATGGGTCTTTCTACCTTTTCATTACTCTCTTGGATCATTTAGATTTGTGCAATTCCTATTGTGAATTTGCTATTATCATGGTGATTATTAGCATCTATTTGGGAGGACATGAATGGGGTTTCCCTTATATCCTGTATGACCTTTTGGTTTCCTTTATTCATCAAGTCGGTTTTGTTTATGGAATAAATTATGAGGCTTTCACGTTTCATCTTTATGGATTTCTTGTATTGGAGGCTCTTACCTTTGTTCTCCCAACTTTGTTGTTGGTTGTCCTGCTTTTGGTTGCGTCCTTTTTCATTTGACCTTTGGGTTTGTGTTGCCCCTTTTTACAACCTACAATGATAAACTATTTTATTTACTACCCATTTTTGTTCTTTCCTTTCACGGCTGGGTTTGTTTCTTGACTTCCTCTCTTGCTATCATTCTTGTGGCTGGTTGCTTAGCTATTGGGCTATTTTCCCTTAACTGGCAGGTTTTTTCTGCTACTATTTGGTTGATTCGCATTTTGGTTCATTTCAATTTTGGTGTTGTCTTCAAAAATCATTGTTCGGCTCAGTATCTATTTTGTTGTTTTGGTGTTTGCCAGCATGTTCTTTCTAGATATTATGCATTGCAGGCTAGCTTTTGTGGTTGATCCTGTGGATGGTTTTTTGTTCTCTTAATTGCTGATTGGATAATCATCGATATGCCTTTGGATCTCTAATTTGTGCAATTCAGTTATCATGCTATTATCAAGGGGACTATTAACATTTTTATTGCTGATCCTGAATGGCTATTTTTTTGGATTCAAGCTTGGCCTTTTACTCTAATGAGTGTAGTGTATTTTACCCAGTTAGTTGTGGCCATGATGTTTTTGTCAGCTTACTGGTTATGTTTTTACTTGACTCTCTTTGATATGTATATTTATTTTTGTAGTCTTATTATCAATATGGTGGATGTGCCTAGAATTTTCAGTTGGTTTGGGATTTTGTTGGCTGTTCATTCTCATGCCTTGTGGGCATTATTTGGTGGTACATATCTTATATGGGGTGGGTGGCATCCCTTTACCATTCCGATCTATGTTGCCTTCTTTTCTATTGTGTATCCAAGTATTAAAGATCATATCAACTCCTCCAAATGGAAGTTGTTCCACCTCAGATGCTTGTAGATTTTGTGCTATTTCTCTAATGAAGGCATTAACTTCTCTCATCCTCAAGAGCCTTTGATGAAGATGGTCCATTGGCTTTTATTTTTTATCTATCTTTATCTGTTGCTTTCCTTTTCCTTTTTCTTTGTTTTGATTGTAACTAGACAAGGGATTTACTCTCAAGGTTATCCCATCTTAGGAACCTTGTAATCCTTTTTTGTGGCAATAAAATTCTTCTATATGGGGTTTCCTAAAAAAAAAGCCTAAACCCTAAACCTTAAACCCTAAACCCTAAACCCTTAAAACCTAAAACCTAAACCTAAGCTAAATAAAACAATAACATAAAATAAATAAAAGAACCTAAACCTAAATAAAATATAATAAATAAAATAAAATAAAAATAAAAATAAAATAAACCTAAAAATAAAATATATATAAAACTTAATCCAAAAAAGTAAACCTAATAAAAATAAATAATAAAACCTAAACCTTAAACTAAAAAAAAACCTAAAGATAAAATAAAAATAAAATAAACAAAATAAAATAAACCTAAACCTAAACAAAATAAACTAAAATAAAAAAACCTAAACCTAAACTAAATAAAATAAATTAAACTAAAATAAACATACACATAAACTAAAAGTAAAACCTAAAAAAATAAACTAATAAAATCCTAAAACCTAAACTTAAAAAAAATAAAATTAAAACCTAAACCTAAAAATAAAAAATAAAACCTAAACCCAAAAAATAAAATAAAAATAAAACTCAACTAAAAAACAAACCTAAACTTAAGAATAAATTAAATAAAACACCTAAACTAAAATAAATAAACTTAAAATAAATAAACTAAACAAAATTAAAATGAAAATAAAATGAAAAATAAGCTCAAATAAATAAAAAATTAATTAAATAAACCTAAACCTACTAGTTTACTTAATTAAACAAAAAACCCTAAACCTTAAACCCCAAACCTAAAACCCTAAACCCTAAACCCTAACCCCTAAACCCTAAACCCTAAACCCAAAACACAAAACCCAAAACCCTAAACCCTAAATCCTAAGCCCTAAACCCTAAAACCTTAAACCTTAAACCATAAGCCCTAAACCTTAACCATAAAACCCTAAACCCTGAACCCTAAACCCTAAACTCTAAACCCTAAAACCTATAACCCTAAACCATAAACCAGAAATGATAAACCCTAAACTAACCCTAAACCCTAAACCCTAAAATAACCCTAAACCCTAAACCCTAAGAATGGGCGAAACCTTAATGGTAGGAACATTACCATCAACTAGGCTTACTCTAGATCTGGAGGTGGAGTGGTAGGCTGAGGCGGTGGTTATCGTTGTGGTGGTGGGGGATTTGGAGGTACTGGTTTATATGGAGGTGGTGGTCAGAGCATTGGTGATTATGGAGGCCGGAGGAGCGATGGAAGTTATAATTATGGTGGTAGCGAGAGGAGAGATCGATGATATAATGGTGAATCCCACTACTGGAGAGGTAGGGTTGGTTCTGATGGGAATTAGAGAAATTGAAGAACTGATAATCCGATCGAATGCTTATGGAACTATGTCATTACAATAAAGATGATTCTACTTATCTAGGGTTTTTGATTTGCTCTATGGGTGCTCATTTTTTATCTATGTCATCATTTGTGTCTTTGAAAGCTTGGGGTGCTGCTTGGTTGATGAAATCAAAAAGAAGAAATGTTGAATCTTAATTTATTCTCTGTTAAAAAAAATCTTAAATTTTAAATCCTAAATAACCCTAAACTTTAAGCCCTAAAATCCTAAAACCATAAACCTAAACCCTAAACCCAAACCCTAAACCCTAAAACCCTAAACCCTAAACTGTAAAACCTAAAACCCTAAACCTTAATCCCTAAATTGCAAACCCTAAACCTTGAATAACGATGTCATTAGGAGTAGATCTAAAGAGTTACCTAATCCTAACATAGTTATTGTAGCTAAATAAAATGTCTTCAATAGAATTTCCCTTGATTAATAGAGATTTGAATACCCTAAATCATATTATAATACCATATATTATAGTATAATGTAGCATCATATATTTGAGGATGTAGTGATGTGTTTTTGGATGTTATAAGATGCATTGAAATGTTTTAGTATATTATGGCATTATGCCCTATAGTCTATATTAATATAAATCATAAAAATATTGATTTAGTAATTCAAATGATGAAATTTGTTAAATTTGAAGTGGGAATTAGGTTGTAGTACCAAAGGTGTGCTACCACTTGTAGTCTAAAAAAAGTAAGATTTTATTTTAAAATAAATATTATATGTTGTAGCATAAGATAACATCATATATCATAATATATTGTTCACATATTAAATTCGTTTAGTACTTTACAATCTTACAAATGAGCCTATAGTAGCATTATTTATAAAAATGTTGACTTAGACTTTAAAATGGTGAAATTTCAAATTCATAATAGGTATGGCATCATAATATATTGTTTCAATTTAAAATATGTAAGTGATATAATTAAAATATATAGTTTTTATTATTTAGACTAATTTTAGCATTTTTTTATCTTAAGAAATCCCTTATGATGTGATATGCAATATAGTATAATATAATATGTTATAGTGTATTATATTATAGAATGCTATAACATTGAGTAGCATCATGCATTATAGCATATTATTGTGTATTACTACTTGTTGTTTAGCATATTTTTGTTTGTTATAGTATGATGTAGTAG
Source organism: Cymbidium sinense (assembly GCA_021442155.1). Taxonomy (NCBI): domain Eukaryota; kingdom Viridiplantae; phylum Streptophyta; class Magnoliopsida; order Asparagales; family Orchidaceae; genus Cymbidium; species Cymbidium sinense. Next base: position 18,179 of record JAKCPB010002017.1, on the reverse strand, counting down.
AGTTTGCACTAGTATAATTCATAAAAATATTGATTTATAGGTCGAGATGATGGGATTTGGCCAAATTTAAAGTAAGCTTTAGGAACATCATCGGGGTGTGCTATGGTGTGTCATTTAATCAAAAGAATGGAATTTTGCAAAAATTAATGTTCATTTTTCAACCAAATTTTATAAATTTTTTTGCATAAAGTTATTCATTTTAAGGTATAATGTAAGATAATATATTATATGAAAGCATATTAAAATATAATACATAAAAATAAAACTTCACATATATATGAATGTGTCGGTGTTTTACTTAATGTTATTGTACATTTATGTTTTACTGCTATAATACAATGGGTGAAAACTAACAAAAATGTTAATTTGATGGTTGAGTTGGAACAATTTGGCCAAATTCATGGCACACACCAAGAAGCAACACCAAAATTATGCTATTTTGTACCATTTCTAATAGAAAAATGACAATTTTACATCCAAAATGAACATTCTTTATATTTTGAGAAAATTTTGTCATTTGTTCTTTTTAATTGATTCTAATGAGGTGTAATGTTAGACAATATATTATATTATAGCAAATTATAATATAACATCATATTTTATAATATAATATAATGTGTTGATTCACACTATAATATCTTTAGCATGATATTTCATAGTTAGTTGAGCTTGCACCATCACAAATCATAAAATGTTGATTACAATATTAAGATGATGTAATTTGAACAAATACATTGTAAGGCTTTTGCTGAAGTATTAAAGGTGTGCATAAGAGAAGAAATAAGATTTGATGAGAATTCCATGTCAAGGACATGGAGGGAGATCCACTTAAGTATCACACATGCATTGGACATGACATGTGAGGGGTCTATGTTGAGGGAATAGAAGAAGAAAATCTATTGGGGATAAGGTTTGAATTTGATTTGTGGAAAGAAGATCAATTGATGATAAGAATCTATAATCCACCAGGGACTAAGATCGAATTGACTTTAATTTATTTTATTTTAATTGATGTGGAGGCATATCTGTTAGAGATATGGGCTTGAGTTCACTAGTGATTGGGTATATGAACCTTCCACTAGGCAAGCAGGTTCAGGCTATCCACTAGGAATTGGTATTTGAGTTTGATTTCATTGATTTATTTGGGGATGTATCTATTGGGCATAAGAGTTTGGTTGGATTTCTTTCAATTAGACTCTGGGAGTTTTAATTTGGCTCCATGGGAGGTTAGTTTTGAATTTGATTTGTTTTGTTTGATATGACAATTTGGGGCCCTACCAGGAGAAGGGGTGTGATTTAAATCTACGGGGAAAATTAGATTGGGTTTAATTTAATCTATGTTAATGTATGGATCATGTCGGTGTACAATAGACCCACTGAGAAGGGACTATATCATCCTTGACCTACATCAGGTTTATAAATCCAAAGGGATAGTCTAATGGCTGCAGGGTAGAGCTAGACAACCTAAGGGGTTACCTGGTGTACACAACAACTATGCTAAGAAAAGGCACTTACATCTTCCAAAAGTGAAGAACAATTGTCGGGTGATATGTTGGATGCACAATAAATCAAACCTGACCTAGGGAGACTATTAAGTGAATGTCATTGGAGACTTATGTCAACATAAAAGTAGTCAAGATTAATTTTATCTTAATTTCATATGATTTGATATAGTTTGTTTGTTTAGTTTGATTTTGAATTGAAGGCATTTCCGCTGGGGATGTGAGCTCAGTCAAATTTGATAGATTTAATTTATGGACCATGTCGGTGTGTGATGGACCCACCGAGAAGGGGCTATATCGACTTGTCCTATCTCGCATTTATAAATACAAAGGGATAGTATATATTGGGGTGAGGTAGCCAACCTAAGGTATTTCCTTTCTGTGCAACATTGCTAGAAGAAGGCATAAGTAGACTTACATCTTCTAAAGTAGAAACAATCATCTGGTGACATGTTGGTAGTAACAAATTGAACCCGACTTAGGCAACTACTTAGTGAATGAATGTCCTGGGACTTATGTCAACTCAAGAGTAGTTAGAATTCATATAGGAAGTTTTGTTGACACGCTTTAAAGATAGATACCTATTTAGAAGAGGTGTCGCTAGGGAGTCCTCCCATCCATAAGTGAATATATATTTTTTTATATTATATTTTGCGGACCTATTGGTGTGAGGGACCGAAGGGCCATGTCATCCTTTACCTATCATTTACTATACCAAGGGAGAATTACATCCACAAGATGAATTCTCCATTGTGGGTGTGGTTACTAGAAAGGAGAATTATCCAACCGGAGTAACCTAGGTCTAAATGGGGTCGCAAAGGATGTGTTCCAAATATAGTGCCTGGGAGAAGTCGCTAGGGGCATTATCTTAAGCCCCAAAAGAAAGCCTATAACATAACAAACTTCACCGCCATGAGTGGTGTATCCCAAGGTGTAAGAACCAACCAACCCAAGGTGTATCCATTAGATGAGTGGTGTAACCATCAACATAGTGAGAACCACCAACCAACCTAAGGTGTCTGCAAGTACAATGATCAACTGAAAGAAAGAGTGTAAGTTTACAACTTTCCAAGTGAAACCGATAATAGAGATATCATCCCAATGAGATAGACATTATCTAACCGAGTGAGGTAAGTAAGTGGGGAGCCCTGAAGGACCGGACCAGACTTGAAGCGCTAGGGAAGGAGTCGCTAAGGACTTATCATAAATCTTAAATATACTCAACCTAGTTAGTGGACAATGGCAAATCCAAGAAGATAAAGCACTCACACATCCTTAAATGAAGCCAACATGAGGTAGCTTACACTACACATTGGCATAACATGTACTAAGGCGAAAGGACTTGTATCCAAAGCAAGAAGACTGTGACTGGGTAAAGCAAGAAGACCAAGTGACACACTAGAAGCCTAACCTAGAGCAAGTGCCATTGGGGTTATCTCAACCTAAGTAGCCCTCAGACAAAAGATATGTGTTTATTTTAAATTTTTGTGTATAATTTGTGTTTGTGTTGTGTCGATGAAGGATAAGATGCCACTTGGGTTCCTTACACCTACCCTAAACACATCATGGAGGATTTGTAAACAAGAATACTTTCAACATGGAATAGAGTTCAAATGGAATTTTTATTAATAATAGTTATTTTCAAACATGATTTATAATATTTTTCTAAGTAGAGCCCGTTGATTGGAAGCATTGGGAGCTCACTATTATGATTAATAAGTCGATAAGATCCTCCTTGGTATTCCTTCTTCTATGATAAAAGGCCTTCCTCCCAAGTGAGTTCAAACTTACCACCCATCTTACGACAAGCAACAATCAGTCTCCTTAGAACTAAAATAAGCTCTCTTACTTGTAAAGCTCTAAGATGGACCAAATTTTTATGAGATTGAATCATTTTATCTTTGTATAACTCAAGGTTTTATCATGCTTGCAGGTGTCTCTCCTCTAAATCTTTGAGCTCTATTAACCATAACTTAGCATTCTCATCATCTTACCCATACCCATGATGTTAGGCATTTAATGGCAGTAGAGAATGGCTTTGGACCCATACACTAAGGTGAATGGAGTAGAAGTTGGAGTTCTATAATTGGTGTAGGCCCACAAGGCTTAACGCTACTATCGCATTATTCTAGTGTCTTCTTAATTGGATGAGAGTTTTATTGAAGGCTTCGCCAAGCCATTTTCCCTCGATAGTTGATGATAGAATATATTGAATCTATTGTGTCTCCTGACAAGTTGTTGATCTCGTTCTTGAATGAAGTACCATTATCAAATATAATTAATCGAGGCAGTCTGAACCTATATATAATATGGTTCCTAAAAAATTAGATCACATGCTAAGTTGTGATCTCTTTGAGTGGAATCACTTTCTTCCATTTGGAAAAGTAGTCAGTAGCAACTAAGATGAACCGATGACCCTTGGAAGAAGGAGGATCAATCAAACCCACTCACAACCCTCAAATAGCAATGAGGCCAATGTAGGATGTAGAATGCTAGTGGTGTAGACCACACCATGTATTTAACATTGGTGGCATTGCCTAGCTATATCCATGCTTTTGATCATCGACCACCAGTATCCTAGTCTCTTGGCTTTCATCTTCGAACCAGATTGGTTGGTTCCACATAATCTTGAATGTACCATGGTCATGATCTTATGGGCTTTGTGCTTGTCTAAATAACATAACAACATATGATCAAAAAATTATTGGTACAAGACACCATCCACAAGGGCATAAGAAAGTGCTCTCTACTTCTTCTGATGAGCTTGGGACATCTCTTGAGATAATTTTCCTTTATTTAGGGAATCCATGAATGGTTTCATCCAATCTAATTCCTCATCCTTCTTGGCAAAGGAAACCTCCCCTTCAAGAGAGTACTTTTTGTCAAGTTCAATATCAATAAGGGTTAAGACTTATCTATTTTGGACATTTATTGATATGGACACTTCTTCCAGACATGCCAACTCCTTGGGAAACTTGGCTAAAGCTATGCATTCTCTCTCCTCGAGGAATCTTATAAATGGTAACCTCCGTGATTTGGGCCAATAACATGGTGTACTTGGTAGTGATGGAGCTAAGCTTTATAAACTTATATGACCTAGCAATTTGGATAACTGAGAATCTCCAAAGATGTTGATGTTCTTGATGCTTAGAGTAAGTAAGTATAGCTACAAATCTACTAGTGCTTGTCCTTTCACCGCACGTATGCGTACAAAGGTAATGTTAAATTGTGAGGATCATGGACCATCGTACAACCGCTCGAGAAGGCACCGGTCATGAGATACTGTAGTAGATTAGACCTAAAGATTAAGTTCACCACATGAGGAAACATATAGTGTTTTAGCTTTTGGAATGTAAAGATTAAAGCAAGGAAATGCTTCTCAATGAGTGGATAATTAGCCAGGATTGGACAATGGTTGAAGTAGTATAGTGCATTTTCCATCCCTTCGGCCATTGCTTGGGACAAAAAAAAGCACCAAGGGATTCATCTAACGTAGCTAAAGTATGAGTTGTCCGTGAGATAGTCGCTGAACCAATGATATCATCAAGTAATGATTGATGTCTTCGAAGGCATGCTCACACTTAACATCCCACTTAAACTTTGCATCCTTTTTCATAAGTGCTTAGAATGGCTGATATATTCCCGATAAGTTGGATATAAAGCATCTTAGATATGCCAACCACCCTTACAATAATCAAAGTCAAGTTAAACTTTTAGGCGGTGGCATTTCTAATATCGCCTTAATCTTCTTTGGATCAATTTTGATCCCTAGTGTTGGACAATAAACCTAAGGAATTTCCCTGAAGGTACTCCGAATGTAAACAGGGGATTCATTTTGAGGTTAAATTGTCTTAACAGTTTGAAAATTACTCTCAAGTCAAAGAGATGGTCTTCCTACTCTATACTTTTGACCATGAGATCAACGACATAGCACTCGACGATTTAATGATGAATGAGTTCATTGAAGATTTGAGACAGCTCATGTATGTAGCATCAACATTTTTAAGGCGAAAGGCATGACCGATAACAATAGATTCTAATGGGTTCTAAAAGTAGTGTTTCTTTTCATCTTCGTGGGCCATATCTTATTTGGTTATATCCAGATAAGTCATCCATAAAATAGAATACTACATAAGGCAAATGTCCACCATCGCCTTTGGGATTGGTAGTGAAAATTCATCTCTTTGGACATGCCTTATTTAAATCCCTAAAATCGATGCATATGTGAATTTGGCCATTCTTTTCTTCTTAACTGATGCTAACTAGTGTAGGTATTTTCATCCCAAATGAAGCCAAAATCAATCAGTTTCTTGACTTCATAAATGTCCTATTATTCTATGTCTAATCGCATGCATCAAGGAGCTTATTTAATAGGATTAGCAGTAGGCTTTATTACTAGTTTATGGATCATTATGTTAGGAGCCAATCCAAACGTCTCTTAAAAACTCCATGCAAAGAAAACCTAAACTCATTTAATAGTCTAACTAAGTCATTGGTTTTAATTTCATTCAACAAAGAACTATGGATCTTCGCCTCCTAAGTTTATTTCTTTGAGCTCGTCGATGGTTGACTTGATCTGTTCTTTGAACTCTGGCAATCCATCTTTGAGTTCAAAATCATCTGGATTATCTGAAGTTTCTAATCACATCTCCTCATTTGAGTTAATATGATTTTAACAGAACCTATCAGATTCCAAATGATTGGTGATGACTAAGTAGTAATCATCATCATTGACTAGACCCATTGTATGAAATCCTAGTCCCGGTCTTAATTAAGAGCTTTTGCATTTGTTCTTCCATATTATTTCAAGGTAGTTCTCTAAGTCTTCAGATGACTTAGGCTTCCTTAACTACAAAACCCTCAGTTTTTTAAGAGGAAAGTGGGGTTAGAGCTAAGGTTCCCAACTGATGTCTAATAATTTCACATAAACACTTGGATACACTTATGCCTTACTTTGGACCCCAATCTTCATCATTATCTTGCTCAACTATCACCTCCAAGGGAATCTAATGCTGAGAAGAGTTGGCTAGCATGCTAAATATATATGAATCATTCTATGAACTAGATTTTAAGTGGATAGTGTGTACCTGGTAGTTCGTAGATATATCTTTCATTATAATAAGGTTTTCCACCCTTGGGACTACCTCAACCCGCCTCTTCCTCCTGGTGGAGGTTAAGTAGTCCTACTATGTTCAAATGGATTAATGAACTATGGGTGGAATTCTAATGTGAGGCTCCGCTTCCTTCCAAGTGTATTTCCTCTTTATTTTCTTTTCTTTTCTTTCTGCTTTCCTTTGTCTAATTTTTTTATTTTTATTTTTCTTTTATTTTTTTTTAAACTTTGACCAAGTTCTGAGAATAGACTTGTTGATTTTGAGGGAGGTAGTGTCGCATCCTCATATATGTCACCTCATGAACTATAAATCACTTGAAATCTCCTTTAACAAGTAGATGATCCCATCTCTCATGAACTTCATACAGAGATGGATGGAACTATGTGTATCCATGGTCTCTCAAGCAAAGCATTGATAGAGGTATCTATGTCTATAATGTGAAACTTGGCTTTTGTCTTCCAATCATCTATCTCCAAGGGTAACATTATGAAGCCAAAGGCCTGTTGAGCTCACTTTTGGAATGCGAATTCAATTTTCCCATCTTAGACTTTGGAATCTTTTAGACACTAATACTTTTCCTAGTCATAAGACACTTCTAACAATTAGGTAAACACTTAAAGACTTAAAGGGTTAACCATAATATTAGCTTATGCTTTGGGATTAGATAATTCACCTAGCCAATAACCCATCCAATCCATGTTCACCTTCTCAAACCAAACATCAAGTTCAATTCAAACATCAAATTCAAATCTAAATCCAAACCCAAATTCAAAACCAAATGATTGAAGCCCATGATCAAATCCAAACTTGAAACCCTTCCTAAGCCATATGACCTATCCCATGGACTTAACCAAATCTTAATCCAAATCAATCCAAAAATCAATTGATTTTCTCATAATCAATTTATATCTTCAATCATCTTCTTAAATATTAATTAAATCTATATTCAAATAATCAAAACTAAATCAAACTTAATCAAATTAAATCAAAACCCTTCCTAAGCCATATGACCTATCCCATGGACTTAGCCAAATTTTAATCCAAATCAAGTCAAACTCAATTTATTTTCTCACAATTCAATCATATTTTCAATCATCTTTACAAAATTAAATAAAATATATATTTAATTCAACAAAAATAAACCAAACTAAAGCAAAATTCAAATCTAGGCCACATGACCCAACTTCATGGACTTAGCCAAATTCCTTCATTTCAAAACCAAAATTCAATTGATTTTTTCATGAATCAATCATACCTTCAATTATATTCATAAATATAAATGAAATATATAATCACCAAGCCAAACCAAAATCAACCCAAGTCAAACCCAGCCCTTTTGACTTAAAATTTTCAAATGAACTAATTGGAATTGAATTTATATATCAATCTCAAATCCATATATAAACTCAACTAAATCAAACTCAACCCAAAATCAAGCTAAACTAATGGTCCACTTGACCAAAAGTGGGCAATTTGACCTATTTGATCCAAGTTCTAATCCTACCAAAATTGAAACCAAGCCCATTAAAACCTTGCATCATGATTGTTGATCAACCTAGGTTGATCAATTATCACAAATTTGGTCAAACCAAGTCAACTTGGTTATTTGACCAAGTCAACCCCTTAACCCATATGAACCTAAACTAGCCAAATTGCAATCTAAGACAAATCTCTTAAAATAAATGGTTCATACAAAATCCAAAATAATATTTGACTATGACTTGACCTTCAATTGAGTCAAACCAAAATTGTCTTGATCTTGACCCAAAGGCCTAAAAGACCAAATTGGGTCAAATCAAAATATAAACCAAAATTGCAACCAATGGCTCAAGTTCATTCCAAATTGATTGTTGAACTTGACCAAAGTCATGATTGGACACAATTGAACCCAATTGACCTACTTAACCTAAATTATCCTAAAGGGTCAAGTTGGCCTAAAACAAAACTAAATCCAAATTAATTGAAATCAAAGCTTACAATCATCTACAATTAGTCAACTAAACCCAAACCAACACCTAACCCATGCAAATTTGGCTAATTTGGTCAATTTAGTCAACTTAACCCATTTGACCCAAATAAATTCAAATGAGCCAAAATCAAATCTAAGCCAAACTAAACGAAACCAATTGAACCAAAACATCCCAAATAATCATATGAACTTGGCCCAGCTCTTGGTTTGATCTAATTTGACCAATTGGTCAACTTGATGCAACCTAACCTAATTTGACCTAAATGAGTCAAATTGAACCAAACCTTACCAAATCAACTCCATTTGACTTGAAATTTGGGCTAACCCACTTTTGGCTCATTTAAAATCTGGCCAAACCAAATCCAATGCCAAATGATCATTCTACCCTTAGGTCAAGGGCATCACATGAGACAAATCACCAATGTAAGTGGTCATTTCCATTCTTTTTCCACTTAGTACTCTCCCAATGGTCCACCTAGGCACCTCGCCCAACCCAACCCAAGACTGGTTGGTTAACCATGACCCATGGGAGGTGAAATCAGCCTCACCTCCCCATTGGAGTATTTGAAACCCATAGGACACCCATGATCTCCTTGGCGCCCACCTCCACAACTTCAACCAACTAAGCCGAGCCAACTCACCTCTTCCTTACCACCCACCACCCATGAGATTATCTACGCCACTAGAACCCAAACTGATCCCACCATTTGATCAAGATGAGTGAGAGGTATACACCTCTCATTTCCACCAAACGCACATAAAAATCATTCCTCAAAACTCTAGCTACACAAGACTAGCCGTTAGAGCCATTCCTTTAGATCCCAAGCTCATTCCTCGATCAAAAAAATGCCATTCTTGTCTATCCTGAAATAGGGCACTCCCATTTCTCCATCAAACTCAAATTAACTTTGCACACACCTTCCCTAGGCCTCATCGAGCAAGAATGAATCATCTCCCATGATTCTTGAGCACCAGAGGTGTGACTTCGATCAAAGTCGAAGCTCCCAAATCATCGTCATGGCCTTCTAAGTGAACATCAAAGAATTGATCTAATTGCTGATCAACAAGGCTTCATTTCCACTAGATGAAGCTTCCTTAATCATTCGAGCCACCAGTCTTGAGCTCCGGTGAGGTATACTTTCAAAATTGATCCTTAGTCAAAATAGGTTGGAGCATTTTGAAGAAAACTTGCATCCTGTGATCTTGACCATTGATCCCCTCTCATGATTATTATCGTGAAGGTGGAATCCTTTTGGAGTTGATCCAGCTCGTAAGCTTGGATCAAGTGAACAATGGTGGATCCATTCTCCTCACTTGCATGATGTTATATCGGTATACACCCTCTCATTTCTACTCACACACACAAAAATTATTCCTCGGGCATCAAGATGAGCTAGAGCCATTCCTTAAGCTCCCATGCTCATTCCTCAATCAAAAAATGCCAATCCATCCCAAATAGGGCCCCATTTCTGACCTAACTTCCTCATTTCTCCTTCAAATTCAAATTTACATTGCAGACACCTTCCCTAGGCCTCATTGAGCAAGAACAAATTATCTCCCAAGCTTCCCGAGCACTGGAGGTGTGACTTCGATCAAAACTGAGCTCCAAATCCATGGTCTTCGAAGAACATAATTGATCCACTATCGCCAATGGTTTCATCTCCACTAGATGAAGCTTTTTTAATCGTTGGAGCCACCAGTCTTTTTTAAGAAAACTTGCATCTTGTGATCTTGACCATTTGGATCCCATCCATTGATGTCGAAGGTGTGGAACTTTGAGTTGATTCAACTCGTAAACTCATTAAGTGAGCAATGGTTGATAGACTCATTCCGCCACCGCATGACATAGATCATGTCCCATTCTACATGATCGAATAGATGACGATTAGCCTAGATCGACATTAATTATTAATCTGCTGATTAATCATGTCATTCTGATCTTAAATCGAAATACATCCGACCGACAAGAAAGTGGGTCCACCGCCACGTATATTGAGTTGATAAGTAGCCAATGCCTCTATGTCACGTGGAAAGCGCACTGCATCAGCGCGCCATGTGAAAAGCGCACCATGTGGTGCCAACAAGATTAAGCTTTATTTAGGCTTGTTTAATCATTTTTAATGGCTGAAACTTCTAAAAATCATAAAAAATCATTGAAAAATAAAAAAATGCAAATAAATGATCATTTTAAAGTATTTTAGAGGAGAATTATCTAAAAATGATCATAACTAATTTTGAATAGTAATTAGGGTTTAATTATAAAATTAATCAGCTTAATTACTCTTTAACTATTTGAACAATTAATCCCAAATTTGGTAGGTTAGTTTAATGGGATGACCTCTGCCTTCCATTATTTTCTTGGAATTTATTGCTCACTAAATTAAGAAAATTTACTAATTAAACCTTAACTACTCTTTTACGTTAATTAATGATCAATTGATCCCATGAACAGTAACAAATTGGTTAAATAAGTTTATTAATCATTGTTAAATAGAAAGTGAACTAAGGAATACAGTTGGGACCCCTTTCACTAAGTTCATTTTAGCCTTTTTTAAAATGGAATTAATTAATATTTAACCAATTAATTAAATCACTTAAGCAAATTGGAAATCATAATCGCATGCACCTTAATAAATTAAATCATGGGGTAGATCTTAGTGTTTAATAACCCAAAGGAGTTTTAATGAAACTATGGTTAGTCCACATGTGTGGGAAAACCATAAGAGTAATTTATTAAGTCCCTTAATCAAACTAACTATTAATCATGAGCCATTATTCTATTTATTTCTTAGATCATTGAAAGTTTATTTTCCATGCATATCATGTTGGCTCATAGTTATTTAGTTAATTACTTTAATGTGACATAAGTAAGGGTAATTAATTCATCTAATTAGGGGTTCAACTTAATTAACCCATAAAATTAACTTAATTACATTTTCTTAAATTAAATTAAATAACTAATGTGGGAATGGGTTTAAAATAATTAGTGATGATTTCTCTTCTCCTGTTTAAATAAAATCAAATCCAAAACTTAATTATTAAAGAAGCTTTGGTTTGCTTTTAAGTAATCTTATTTGATTTGATTGTCCTTAAGAACTAGTTTTGAATGAATCACATGCTTATATTTGATTGTCCACTTTCCAATCATGTTAAATTTGGTATGTCATATGAATTAATGCATCCACCTTTTCAAAATTTAGTAAAACAAAGTGGATTTTTTTTATGTAAGCTTGCATGTGTTGATTTAATTTAATATATGAGTGGCTATTATCACTATTAAATACAAATGTATTTTTCAAAAGCTTATAAATGAAAATTAATATGTGTTATGATTCTAGTTATAAATACATAAGAAATGCATGTGCATATAGCTTAACTGTATGAATGTTGAGTTCCCTTTCCTCTATTCATATGTTGATTTATATAAGATTGAATGCTAATGGGAATATAGTCGACATCCAAAATAGAGGTTTTAGCTAGCCCAAAGGAAGTCATTTGATTACCTCACTTTGTTTGTTACTTGGTTGATGTAATCAAAAGAAGAAATGTTGAATTTGAATTTGTTCTCTGTTAAAAAAAAAAGTTCAAAACCCTAAACCCTAAACTAAAACCTAAACTAAACCCAAAAAAACCTAAACCAAAAAACCTAAACCTAAACCCTAAATCCTAAAACCTAAACCTAAACTAAATAAAACCTAAAAATAAAATAAATAAATAAAACATAACCTAAATAAAATTAAATAAAAACCTAAACCAAAACCAAAACCTAAACCTCAAATTAAAATCAAATAAAATAAACTAAATAAAGTAAATAAAACCTAAACTAAACTAAAAAAATAAAAAAAATAAACCTAAAAATAAAAAACCTAAATAAAATAAAACTAAACATAAAATATAAATAAAATAAACCTAAATTAAAATAAAATAAAACTAAATAAAACCTAAACCAAAAAAAAAATAAACCTAAAAATAAATAAAAAATAAAACATAAACCCTAAATTTTTTTAAAAAACTAAACCTAATATAAAATAATTCAATAAACATAAACCTAAACTAAAATAAATTAAAATAAATAAAAACCTAAACCTAAACCTAAAATAAACTAAACCTAAACCCCAAACTAAATAAAATAAAATTAAATTAAATTAAACCTAAACTAAACTAAAAAAATAAATAAAATAAAACCTAAAGCTTAAAACCAAAAAAAAAATAAAATAAAACCTAAATAAACTTAAAACCAAAAGAAAACCAAAACCTAAAAAAATAAAATAAAAATAAAATAAATATTAATCTAAACAAAAAATAAACTAAAAAAAATAAACCTAAAATAAATAAACTAAACTATATAAAATAAAAAAATAAACCTAAATAAAAATATATATAAAATAAACTAAATAAACTTAAACCTAATTTTCATTTTTTAAAAAACCTTAAACCCTAAACCCTAAACCCTAAAACTAATCCTAAACCTTAAACCCTAAACCCTAAACCCTAAAAAACCTTAAAGCCAAAACCCTATGCTAACTAAACCTAAACTAAAACCCTAACCTAAACTCTAAAACCAAATCCTAAACCCTAAAATCCTAAAACCCTAAACCTAAATACTAAACCCAAAACCCTAAAAAAACCCTAAACCACAAAAGCTAAACCCCAACCCTAAACCCTAAACCCTAAAAACCCTAAACCTAAACCTAAAACCCTAAACCTTAAACCCTAAGCTAACCCTAAGCTAACCCTAAACCCTAAAACCTAAACTAAAAAAACCTAAAACTAAACCAAACCTAAATAAATAATAAATAAATATAAAAAAATAAATAAAATAAATATAAATATAAAAAATAAATAAAAAAAAATAATATATATAATATATATATATAAACCTAAATAAAATAAAAAACTAAAAGTAAAATAAAATAAAATAAACCTAAAAAATAAAAAAACTAAATAAAACCTAAAAAAAAAATAATCCTAAAAATAAATAAAAATAAAGAAACCCTAAACTAAAAAAAAAAAATAAACCTAAAATAAAATAAGAAAATAAAATAAACCTAAACCTAAACTAAAAGAAACTAACTAAAATAAATAAAACCTAAACCTAAAAATAAAATAAACTAAACCTAAACTAAATAAAATAAAGTAAAGAAAAATAAACCTAAATCTAAACTAAAAAATAAAGCCTAAAATAAACCTAAATTAAAATCTAAAACCTAAACCTAAAAATAAAATAAAACCTAAACCTAAACCTAATGGTAAAAAATAAAACCTACACATAAAAAATAAAATAAAATAAAACTCAACTAAAAAAAATAAACCTAAACCTAAAAAATAAACTAAATAAAACCCAAATTAAAAATAAATAAACCTAAAATAAATAAACTAAATAAAAATGAAAAATAAACCTCAATATGAATAAAACATACAATAAACTAAAATAAATAAACAAATTAAACCTAAACTTACCAGTTTACTTAATTATTTTTAAAAAAAACCAAAAATCACCTTAAACCCTAAACCTACAACCCTAAAGCCTAAACCCTAAAAACCCTAAACCCTAAACCCTAAACCCTAACCTTAAACCCTAACCCTATACCCTAAACCATAAAAGCATAAACCCATAAACCATAAACCCTAAACCCTAATATACCCAGAACACTAACCCTAAACCCTAAACCCTAAACATCAAACCATAAACCTAAACCTAAAGTAAATAAATTAATTAAAAAATAAGTTTAAACCCTAAAACATAATAAACTTTAACCTAAACCCTAAGGATGGGTAGAACTGATGGAACATCACCGTGCAAGATCTAGCAATGAAGGAGGAGGCAAGCTATCAGTGGTGGGGGGATCTAAAGCTGTGGATATGGAGGTGGTGGTGAGTAGTGGTGGTTAAGGAGGCGAGGAGGACAAAGGTTACAAATCATGGTGGTGGCGAGGGAGAGATATATGATATGATATCGAGAGGTCGGGTGATTCTAATGGGAACTCAGAAAAGAAGAATATCGACCATCTTACTTATAGAACTGTCTTTATGGTAGGGATGGCTCAAGTTATCTAGGGTGCTTGATTTGCTCTATGCCGCTCACTTTTTATCCCTATCGCTTTCATCTTAGAAAACTTAGAGTTACTTGGTTGATGAAATCAAAAGAAGAAATGTTGAATCAAAAATTATTAAAAAAAAAACCAAAAAACCCTAAACACTAAACTAAAACTTAAACCCTAAACCTAAACATAAACCCTAAACCTAAACCTAAACCTAAACCCTAAACTAAACCTTAAACCCAAAAAATCCTTAAACTAACCATAAACCATAAACCCTAAAAAGCTAAAAACTTAAACCTAAACTAAATTAAACATAAAAAAATAAATAAATAAATAAACCTAAACCAAAATAATATAAAAAAATAAAATAAAATAAAAACATAAACTAAAACCTAAACCAAAAAAAAAAAAAAAAAAAAAACAAAAACTAAACAAAAATAAAAAAATAAAAACCTAAACTAATCTAAATATTAAAATCCTAAGAATAAAAAAATAAAAAAAATAAAACCTTAACATAAAATAAAAATAAAATAAACATAAAGTAAAACAAAATAAAGACTAAATAAAAACCTAAAAATAAAATCTAAAAATAAATAGAAAAATAAAATCTAAACCTTAAACCAAAAAAAACCTAAACCAAAAATAAAAATAAAATAAACATAAACCTAAACTAAAATAAACTAAACTAAAATAAATAAAACCTAAACCTAAACCAAAATTAAACTAAACCTATACCTAAACTTAAACTAAATAAAATAAAATAAACTTAAAATAAACCTAAACCTAAACTAAAAAAAACCTAAAAAAACCTAAAATAAAAACCTAAAACCTAAACCTAAAATAATAAAATAAAAACCTAAAAATAAAAAGTAAAACCTAAACCTAAAAAATAAACTAAAACAAAAATCCTAAACTAAAATAAATAAACTAAACTAAATAAAAAAAATAAAAATATACCTAAATTAAAATTTAAGATAAATTAAATAAACCTAAAACCTACCAATTTTTTTTAAAAGAAACCCTAAACCCTAAACCTTAAACCCTAAACACTAAATCCTAAACCCTAAAAACTAAATCCTAAACCCTAAAACTAACCCTTAACCCTAAACCCTAAAACCTAATCCCTAAATTATAAACCTACAACCCTCAACCTTAAACCCTAAACCCTAAACCTAACCCTGATAATTGGTTAAGGGCATGATTCACTCTGGATGGCCTCTTCATCCGGAGGCTCTCTTATCCAAATATTTCTTAAGGGCCTAAACCCTAAACCCTAACTGATAATATGTTGTATCCATTAACCTGGATGGCTCTCTTCATCTAATAATTGGTTAAGGGCATGATTCATCTCTGCTTAAGCTTAAAATGGCTTAAACAAAACCTAAATTGGTGGAATAAGCATAATTTTAAAAATCTTTTTTGCCAATATCAAAAATATGGAACAATTAGTTTGTTCTCTTGAAGATGCCATTTTGAGATTCTACTAAACTTGAGGAGTTGAATGAAGCTAAAGATAACTTGGTTAACTATTAATATGGAGGAAACCTATGGCAAAAGGTCAAGTAAACATATTGAAGGTGACAAATACCGTGTACTTCCATGCTCTTTTCAAAAAAAAGAAAACCTTAAACTCTATTAAAAATATTAATAATGATATTAATGATAGATCATTTTAAAACTTATTAAACAATAACCCTTCTTTAGAAGCTCTCCAACTCTCACCGATTCCCTCAACAATTACTAATGATGAACAACCACTTGCTTAATATGCATCCTACAGAAGTTGAGATTGGTAGTATTCTTAATAGCATGAACACTGATTTTGTTGCTGGCCCTAATGGCTACACGACTCAATTTTTTCAGCATTGTTGGCCTATTATTAAGTCTGACCTAGTTTATGTTGTCATTGATTTCTTTGATGGCAATCCTTTACCTAGATATTTTCTAGCACTTCCATTGTTCTCATTCCAAAATTAATAATCTCAATCTTGGGGTGATTTGGACCCAACCTTTGTACCTTCTTTCATAAACTCATTGCTAAATTAATTTCTAATAGAATTATTCCATTATTGCCTAAAATTATTTCCCCAAACCAAACTAGTTTCGTTAAAGGTAGAGCTATATCTGACAACATTCTTCTAGTCCAAGAGCTGATTCATGACCTTTGATGCTTCTACCAGGTGGTAACATCCTTTTCAAGTTGGACATCTCTAAAGCTTTTGACAACCTCTCTTTGAATTTCCTCTTCCAAATTCTTCATTTGTTTGGTTTTATGAATTTTATCCATCTCATTAAAATTGTATTACCAATTTGGTTCTCCATTATCATGAATGGTGAGTCCCTAGGCTTTTTTCCTTCTATGCATGGATTGAGACAAGGAGATCCCTTATCTCCCTCTCTTTTAATTATTGTTGTTGAATATCTTTCAAGGAGTCTTAATGATCTTTTCAACAATAATCCTAGCATGTTTTTTAGAACTCAAGGTGGTCTTTCTGTCTCTCATCTTAGCTTTGCTGATGACTTCATAATCTTTTGCAACGCTTCTATTCATCACATTAAAACTATTAAGAATCTTTTAAATAAATTTGGTAATGAAAGTGGTCTCTTTCTTAACAAAGGTAAAAGTTGTTTCATTCCTTCCTCTAAAATCTCTAGTAATAGGATCAATCAAATCTTGAGAATTACTAATTTTCAAAGAACAACTTCCTATTAAATATCTTGGTGCTCGCTTTAAAGGTAAAAAAAGATCACATCTCTTTGATGAGTTAATCCAAAAAATCTCTAATAAAATTTATTTGGGAATTTCATTTACTCATTTGGTGTTCACTTTGATTAAGAGTACCCTTAACTCCATGACCTTATATCTCATTCAAACCATTGCCAACCAATTCTACCATTAGCGTAATTGAATGCCTCCTTAACAAATTCTTCCGGGTTCTAACAATTCTAAAAGAATGCATTGGACCTCTTGGTATAAAAGTTGTGGCACTCTTGGGCTTGGTGTAAGCCAAGTGGAAGCTATCACTTCTTTTCCTATAAACTTTGGTGGAATTTTAGAGCAACAATAGTCTTTGTGCTTTCATGACGCCAAATACCGTGAGTAAGCACCCTCTCATTTGCCCTTATAAAGTGGGAGACTCTCCTATATGGAAAAGACTTTGTTCCATCAAATGAGGCATTAATCTCATGGGGATTAACTCGAACCTCTTCCTTTTGGCAAGATAACTGACTGAGTGGGTCCATTGATGAATTACTTTCTACCCACTCCTATTAAAGTAAAGTGAACTCTTTCTAGTAGAATAATAAGTCAAACAATAGTAAGCTTACCGACTATATTCCTTTCTCTAGATAAGCTTACTATTATTCCTATCATTCCTAGCAATCATGATCGATCCTTTTAAGCTTTCCCAAAATAGTGATTTCAACCTTAAAATGTCTAGATTCATATTAAAGAAGCTCATGATTTCTCCAATGTATTTTTTAAACTTTGGAATAACACTATTCCTATTTCTTATTCTATTTCTAACTTGGCATATTTTGAAAAACTTCATCC
>JAKCPB010002016.1:0-85285 GCA_021442155.1 Cymbidium sinense | reverse complement strand
TTGGGTATATAAAAAATATTTAATCTTTATTGATATGAATAAATTTTATTTATTCTTTTATTGAAATATCATAATACATTTTCACTTCTTAAGCATATGCTAACAACACTAAATATTTTAAGAAAATTATGATAGGTCAATATTTATGGATTCATCAAATATTATCACTCAATTAACGCATCAATGTTACTAGAGCATAAAAGTTTTAGTTCTTGAAAAGAGAATATAAAAGATTTTAAATCAGGACAAGGAAAGGTCCAAAAAGTTACTTTGATGGATGTGAAAGTAATTAATTATTACAATTAAATATTTTTGGATTTTATTATATTATTATATACAATTTTGTTAGTAATGATTTTGTATTTTATTCTTTATAATCAATACTTTTTAAAAAATAATTAACTTTAATTTCAATGATTTCTCTTGTCTTATGAACATTGTTCAAAGATATATGCAATAATGTACAATGATATTATCGATAACTTTACTAACAAATTAAATATTGGCAAGATATATATGATATCAAATGGACAAATTAAAAATATAAAAAAAAATTTTATAATGTGAATGATAAATTTTAGATTATATAAAATAATCTCGCAAAAATACGTGAAGAAGTTGATGATAATAATTTCTCATCATCTACTAAATTACCAACAATTTCAGATATGAAGTCAAATCCAAATTCACCTTCATGTACAAATTTTCTTAGTTTTATTATATTTTTCTTTCTTATTATATGAAATTCTTAATATTAATAATATTTATTTATATTTGAAACATATATTCTTCTATTGGTTATGAAAGTTAATGGCGTTAGATTGGTGTATAGACAGATGGATAAAAAAAATTATCAAGGGAGACCTACAAGTTTTTGGATTTATGACACTTAGATTGTGAACTTAAGAAAAAAATATTTTGTAATATATATATATATATATATATTTGCTTCAGGTCTGGGTTATTTACATTCACATTGTGGGAAGCATTAGCTACAGTACAAGGCCAACAATTAGAAGAAATAAAAGATGAGTTTTAAATAATATTAGCAAAATTAATTATTGGAAAATATTATAATGATATAATATAAAATATATTTGCTTCAAGTCTGGGTTATTATAATGATTACTTTCAGTTAACTTGAAATTTAAATTATAGGTTTAATGAAATTCTATACTCCCTGGGTCAATTAACTAATGAAAGATATGTACTAATTAAGTTTTTTTAAGATCCATACATATGAGCATTTATTAGGAGAGGTATGTATATAAAATTATGTATTTTTAAAATAATATTTTTTTAATAATAATAATTATTTTTTACTAGATCAAGTACTATGATACAAGGGTGTCTACAAAAGGAATAATAGAAGAAGGAAACCTTTAGTATAATGCATATAGTACATGTAAATCAAAGGTAATTATAAAAGAAGATTCAATAGAATGTACCAAGTGCTCAAATAAAAATGTAGAATATAGTTTGAGGTAAATAATTTATGAAATTAAAATGATTTATATTTAATGGTTATTATGTTTCTTATATTGATTTTTTTCATATAGATATCTTATTAAATTAGATGTTGCAACCTCAAATTCTAAATTTATATTATTTGATGATGAGGCTGAAGCTCTTATTGGTATGCCAGTAATAGATCTACAGAAAAATAAAGGTAATCAATTAATAGATTTTTTTTAAATTTCTAAATAATATATTATATTTTTCAAATTTATTTAATTTATTTATTTTCCTCATAGGAATTAGATAGTGAGTATAAAGATAATATCACGAACTTCATTGGTTCCCCAAAGATTTTCTCAATTAAGGCCCAACATAAAATTTATGTGAATTGATCTCTACTTACATTCATTGTTCAATTAATAAATGACTTTGATAGAAGTTTGAAAAAAAAATAAAATTAGAGAATGGTTAAAAATCATTTAATGAAATAGTATATTTGTTCTACAAGACAATTTCATCAAGTCATAATACTTCATTTTCATTATTATTTTCTTATTTATATATTTTTCTAAAAATTTACGTTCAAAAATTACACTTTCATTACTCTTTGATTTTTAGCCGCAATTTTAAAATTAAATTATTAGATGCATCACTAAAAGTTAAATGTGTCGTTGTTTACACAACTGAAACAAAAATAATAATTATTATTAAAATGATTAAAGGATTAAAAATGTAATTTTAAAACTTCATTTTGGTTGTAATTGATTAAATTTGATAATTACCTATATTTTTATATTTTCTCTTTACCAATTTTCTGATTTTCATCCTCTCATTACCTCTATCATCTCTCTTGCCCTATGATGCACCATGGATACAGTCTGGGGATACATACATGATATAACACGACCGGACATTTCTATTTTAAAAATACGGACATGAATGCGATATGACATTATAATAATAATTAAGAATAATGTGTATAAATTAAATAGATAAAATATTTAAAATATTAAAATAAGTCATTTAATAAAAATTTAAATTAATTATTATATATATATATATATATATATATATATATATATATATTATATATATATATATATATATATATATATATATATATATATATATATATATATATATATATTATATATATATATATATATTATTATATAATTAATAATTTTAATAAATTAATTATCAATTTAATATAATAATTTTAATTAAAAAATAATTCTAAATATTTAATTATAATTTTAATAATTTAATTATTTGTAATAAATATATCTTATTATGCTCAAATATCATTCTCTAAAAAAACTCTCTATAATAATTTAAAATATAAAACTATATTTAAAATATTTTTATATAATTTTAATTCAATTATATAGGACAATTATGTCGAATCAACTTATTTTTTGGTGGGAAATATTTTAAATAATATAATAATTAAATAATAATCATAATATGCATAATTAAAATAAATAAAATTATATCATTTTTTTAGAAAAATACAAATAATTAGTAAGATAAAATCATCAAATTTGTAAGAGAAAATTATAAATAGATAAAAATAAGAAAATTATAACCTATAATTTATAGTTTACTCACCTTCTTAAGATTAAATAATAAAATTAGTTTTGCTCAAGATTTATAGATTAAATTATTTGATTACTACAAAAGTTAATAAAATATCAAAATCCTTTTTATCCTTTTTTGAAATACTAAGCACAAAATAATTTTTTAAAAAAATTAAATGAAGTAGATCAATTTAAGTAATTTATGAATTTAATTAACATTTATATTAATTAATGTCTACATATTAAATGTTTTTAAAAAAAATTGTAATATTAATATATAAATATAAATATAATTTATAAGAGGAATATAACTAACAATATAAAAAAATTTTAAAAATTTTATGATTTAAAATTATTATAAAATTATAAAATATAGTTTTGTTGCGCTAGAAAACCATGTGATAGAGTGAAAGTTTACTTTAGCCTTGTTATAAAATCTACACACGTATTTAAAGAGTGAACAAGAAAACTCAATTTTACATGGAATAAGAAAAGAGGAAAAAATCATGGGGCCTTGCCCGAAAATCTTCTATGTACAATCTTTCCATAATGGGATTAATTATATATGAGAAGGAACAACAACTATGTAGTCGCGTTCGGTGGTAACAATTGCTAATGGTAGCGAGATGATGGTGAGCATGAGGATGATGAAAGTCACCATGATGGAGGCAAAGATTTGCGAGGATTAGGCGTGGCCGGCGGTGGTTGATGACCTTCGAGTGGTGGCACGATTGTGCTTAGAGGATCTTCAAGCTTTAGAGCTCTCTCCTCTCTCTTGCTTGTCCCCTCATATGAGAATGAGGAGCTATTTATAGATTGGAGGAGTGGCTCTGTAAATACATGCAAAAAAAACTCCACTTCATCGCTCAAAATGATTTCTTTGATCATTTGATGTATTTTAAGTATTTGAATACTCAAATAAAGTCAGAATTATGAGATCTTGGGCTTATTAGATCCGGCTTGTCAAGACGCTCGATTTGACTATAAACACTCCATGTTTGAGGGCTATTTAGAGATTTAACTGATATCCCAATGTTTCCAAGAATATTTTAAGTGCTTGATCTCTACCAGTTTCAACTTCGCATTAGCTTGCTTTTAGCATCAAGATTCATGCTTCGACTAGTAGTATTTTAAGTGTCATATCAAGTTTATAACTAGATTACATGAGTTAAAATATTGATTACATGAGATTACAATAAGTTAAAATTAAATTCATTTTAAGATGTGTTTATAATACTTCTCCATCTAATTGAATAAAATTAATAATTTTAGACTCGGCAAATATGCAAATTGCAAAATTCTTCATTCCATTAAATAAAATTAATATTTTCAGGGTGGGCATTGGGCATTTGCCCACCCTCATCATGTGGGTCGGCCTTGCATTTGTCCCTTTTATTTTTTAATATTATTTTAATCAGATACTTTTTCGCTGTGTCTGACTGCACGCCTAATTTTTAGGAGTGTGTGTATCATAGCTCTGGATAAATTGACCTTATTTGCAGAGTTCACTGGCTTAGCAGTTGGCTTCCTTTCTAATGCAATAAGCCACAACAAAAAATTTAAAGGATAAATTGATATTTTTTGTTATTATTAATTTTAGCCAATTCCTTGATTTTTTCATATATATTTTATTTTATTATCGTATGGCATGTTTTGAAAAATATAATATCAAAATATCTTGACAAATTCTTTTCATATTTTATTAAATTTAATAATATTCTTATGAAAATAATTATTAATGATGTGATTTAAAATATTTTAAAATATGACTCATTTAATCATTCTTTTAGATATAATTATAACATTTAATCAATATTCACTCTTTTTTTAAAATTGTGATTATAACATAAAAATATAAATAACAAATAAAATTTAATTAAAGTTTTTAGAGTTTGACTCAGTATTTTCTATCCATATTTTGACAATTTATTATTATTGTTCAATTTTTGATAACATTGTAAAATAGATGCTCAAAATTAAAAAATAAATTTTTTAAAAATAGAGTGGTTGTCCGCATATAAAACAACATCTAAGGTGATTTCTCTAATCTTATTTTGCCATTAGCTACTCAACTTTTCATTATATATTTTATTTTATTTTAAAGCCATCATCCACTGACATCTTTTCTTATTATTTTGTTTATTATATAGCTTTTTTAAAAAATTGTTAATATCAGTGAAAGCAATTTTAAAAAATTTTTATTATAAATTTTTTCTTTTAAAAATTTAAAAATAACTTTCGATACACCACTTTATGACTCATTCTCAATAATTTTTTCATCACAAATTTTCAAAAGCGGATAATAATTTAGTTGCCAAATTTCTATATTTTCTTTTTTTAAAAAAAAACAAAGTAGCTAGAAAGCCATCCCAAACACATTAGTCTTATGCTTCTCTTTTTATTGCATCACATTATCTTATAAAATTTTCCTTAAGTTTAAGCGTACATTTTCTATCACAAGCGGATGCATTCTTCCACTTCAACCATTCAACTTGAATTCTACTAATAACATCTCCATCTATTTCACCATCATTTTGGACAATAGAGTCTAGATATCTAATTGCTCACTCTTTTTTGACTTGTTCACCATATTAAACACTTCTACTAGAACTTCTACAACTAAAATTACACTACATTTATTCACCTTTAGATCTACTTGAATGAAGACCTTTAGACTCTAAAGTTGACTTCATAATTCAAGTTTCTCTTGGACCCTCTCTAGTCTTATCAACAAGAAGAATGTCATCTATAAAGCATACACCATCATCATGTAATAAATCAAATTTTAATATTATAATTATCCTAAAATAAAATTAATGTCTAGAATATTCACAATGATCAAAATTAGAATAATGACATTAAACTATAAATATATTACATTTAAAAAATCTTACCCACATTTAAATTGAACATATGATCTAATTGTTCAAAAAATGAATTAAAGAGAAGCCCATATGGTGCTACGAGTTATCTTTATTTTTTAAAATAAATTTAAACTAATTTTGATAAAACAAATGTACTAAAATAACCAATTTAATTTTATTTCAATTAAAAAATGATGAAATATTGAGCATTAAATAAAATTTTAAAGGATAATCACCAAATAGATAATGGAGGCAATTGAAAGTCCAATCACAAAAAAAGCATCATTATATATGCATTGAATGGTCATTAAATAGCCTCACAATTGGTCACATTATTGGAAGTTACAGTTCTTTGATGAAGCTCGTTGGTAAGATATATTACCAAATTTGATGATATGCCGTAGAAACTATCCTCTCAAATACCTCATAAACTATGATTAAAATTAAATAATTAATATAAAAATTATGTTTTTTTACTAAGATTTTATTAATGATTAATAATATTGATTTGATAATTAGAGTCACATAGAACCAACTTTTTCTATGACAAATAAATTTTTAAGTTATTATGCAATATAATAATAAAATAATAATATTTACATAAATATATATAGAATATTAGTATTAAAAAACATAGCATTAAAGATAATATCACCACATTTATAAGAGAAATATATAAGTAGGCATAAATGTGAATGTTTTCAGATTTTATTTTCATTAATAAACTATTGCATTGACAAATAACAGATTAAGTTGAATATTTTTATGAGAATTTGCAATGTTGTAATTTAAAGGTGAACAAGCTCCTAAAATTTAACATATTCTTAACAATTGAGGAGCAATTGTCTACCTTGGGGCAAACATAGTTTTAAAGCTATTATAATATAATTTTGGCTATATTTGATGCCAATCTAAATGGAGATGTCTATAACAAAACAATTTTATTATGCGATCTTGAAGAATTGTTGTAATATAAGATTGTAGCATGATGTCAATTGGAAGATAGTTGATTCAAATAAGATAAGGGTAGTAGTACTAAAATTGATGGAAACACATGCTTGAATATGATGTTAATGGGATTACATTGTATCTTTTAAGGAGACATGACTACTATACACAAGATTATGACTTAATTCTAGGAAGGATGATTATGGCATAAGTATGTTTATAATATCATTGTTGTTTTAATTCTCCAATGAGTATCATTCTTCAATATATATATAAACAAAATGGGCTTGAGGATGTTTTATTGTTGCCTCTTAATTTGTTGTTTGCAAACAAATTTTGAATTATTGAAACTAAAGCCCTCGTTTGTTTTATAATGTTTACAAGATTAAAATCACTTGAAAGTTTGAAAACTACATTTGACATTTGATGCACATCTTTCCCTAACAACAAGTGTGTTTGAATAAGTTTAGTGAAGATAGATATCTTAGTTCAAGAGCCATTGAATGAAGATCTTTGATAGAAACAAATCCCTAAAAGAATTGGTTCTCCCATTTCAAATACATGTTCTGCTCCATTTACACCAGTAGATATAGATCAAATATTGCATTTCCAAACAAGTTAGCTCTTCTACTTTTCATATGTCATACTCTAAGTAGAGTCATTTAATGTATTTTATCTCTACAATATATTTTCCCTTACATGACCAATAAACTTGGTTAGAATTTTCTTGGTTAGGATGAATAGCTTATTTCAAAAATTCAATATTGCACTATAATAAAATTATAATAAATGGTAGGCACATCTATGAAACCTTTTAATCAATAATTCCAATTGAATTTGTTATTATTATTATCAGAAAAAAAAATGCAAGTACTTTTTTTTATGAAAATTCGGCTGATAATTCTTTTTGGCAAAAAAATTATCTAAAATATAAGTATATGTAGTTCATGTTATTTTTTTTAAAACCAAGACCTATTTTCTCCATTCCACCTTTCCTCTTTCTAGTCTATGGTTTTCATCACACTACTTCTTTTATAGCTCTTAGTTTATTCTTGCTTAATTTCTTTGATTTCTCTATAAATATGATGGTAAGTATCTTTCACTTATAAGCCCTAAGATTTTTTATATTAGAATCTCATGTATTATTCTTTTCAATTTTGACTTGGTGTAATTTAAGGTTCTAATTTTTATAAAGAAATTAGTAAATTTATATTTTTTTTTCTATAACTAAGCATATCTTGAATAAAATTATATTGTTATTGGTTACATCTAGTTAGTTTATATGCTTATATCTTTTGGTAAATCCATAATTTTTGGATAGATCTAATAGATTTTAATAAATTTTTAATTTTTTCCAAAATTCTATAATTTACTTTGTCGATCTATCTTATATTTGTTATATATGTTAGGTTATTTTTTATATATTAAATCAAGATATTTAATGTTTTCATATATTGTGTATTTTGTAGGTTTGTTTAAATATAAATTTACTTATATTTATGTGCGCTTAAATTTTTTAATATGTTAGCCTTTTTTCATCAAAGAAATGAATAAAGTTCTTAGCCTATACATTATACACTTTATAATGACTAGTAATTAACATAAATTTTTAGCCTTATTGTAAGAATAATATGCATAATATTTTAGTGTGCATTTAATATAATTATTTGTATAATAAATATGATAATAAAAGAGTTCATCATTCTTGAGATTCATCTGATCTTCTTGAGCCTTTAGTGTTGTGATTGGCTCATGTGAAATGACAAACTCTTCTTTAAATTTATCATTTTTATCATGAAAGCATGCCTCTTTTAAATATATATCTATATTAGACAATGTTGATATTCATTTACTTTAAAGTTTAATGTTATTTGTCTATCTAAATTATTATAAAACTTATTATGATCTTGACTATCATGCTCTGAAGTTGTAAAGATTAAAAATCTTTGATATTTGGTATATATTTATCACATTCTTCCTTTGATGTTTATAATTATTTTTTATATATCTTGATAAAAATGATCAAATTAATGATATATATTTATTAAGAGCTTTTAACCTAAATATATCATGTGGATATAAGTAAACGTTCATGAATGTATAATAGATTATTTTTATGTGAAAAAGATTAATCAATGAACTTCTCGCCACTTCTTTTTTAAAGAAAGTTTAGATGTCCATATTTTAAACACAAAATTAGGCATACTCACACTAGAAAAGTTAGCGTTCATTTGTAGGGGAGAGAATTTTAATTTAATTATTGATTTTGGTTATTACATGAAGAGTGTGAGCCATCAACCAGCTGTCATTCCAGTGCTTTGACAAGTTAGCCGTTATTAAATTAGAAATTAATTAGGAAATAGAAATAATTTTGACGTAAAATTTGATGTGTAAGATGAACATGTAAGAATATTGTTAACATTAAAGTTAAATAATGTAATTATTACAAATATTAATAATAATAATAATAATAATAATAATATGTAATAGCAATAATAATAATAATGATAATAATAATAATATAAAGGATTAATTGGCATACTAAATATGTGTTTTAGTCAAATTTATGATAGAAAATATGGATGTATAAATCAAATAAAAAGAAATATTTATTATACATATATATATTGTATCACATGCTAAATGAAATTATTATGAAATTTTATATGTCAATTAAGTTATAGATGTTATAAAAAAAATTAAAGCAATGCTTACTTTAAGATGTAATATATTTGAAAATTTCCAATTCTTTTATATTCTTTGATTTCACAATATCAATCCCTCAATTCCATGCTTATAATCCTTGGGTCATTTAGTGAAGGACTTGGTAGGAAGTTTATGATGATAGATTGATGTCAATAGATGAAGAACCCGATTGTTAATAAAGCATATCCTACATCCAACATTATCTTGGACATAGACTAATTCTTTTTGTTTGCAAATAAGGTTCCTAGAATCTAACATCCACCATTCAAGAAGGAAAGCTAATATTCATGCTCTTTGGGATGGAATTCAACAAATTGATATGCACCAATGGTGGAGCTATTTGGCTTTGTATACATAATATCGGACTACCAAAAAAGATGCTAAGTTGTAAAACTTGATGCATATTAATGCAATTGGGGTTGACACTACTATCTTCACAAAGGGATTAAAATTGATAAATGATATGTCCTTACACATTCCCTCTATCAATTTAGTTGAATTAGACTAGGCCAATTTCATTTTTTATTTCATACCATATGTAGCAGTCAATCTTATAATTAAAATAGAATCTTTAAAATCAAGCAATTCCTCTATGAGCCTTAAAACATGGAAGAGTTATATTTATAGTGTATTGATAAATTTTAGTAATGAAAACTTTCTATCTTGATGTTCTCTTTACTTTCCTCTATTTATCTTTTTTCTCTCTATTGAAAATACCCAAATTCTAGTTTTTTGAACTCCCTCAATTTATCTTTTATTTTTTGTTTAATGAGTTTCATTTCTTGGAATATTGATTAATTTTGATCATAATTATTTTCATTCTTAAAATAAAATATATCATATATCCTATTTTTTTCTCTTCTCTCCTCTCTCTCTCTCTCATCTCATTATTTTTATTTCTATCTCAATTATTTTATTTTGTGTGTTAATATCTATATATAATGTTAACATATGCGATGATGGCTCAAATAAAATTCAAAAGATGAGATGCGTAACATTAGTAGTCAATATTGATTTTTATTTTATGTGCTAAATTCACCAATATTGTACTTAAATATTTAGATTGTTAACATAGTGGTGAATATTAATTGGTTAAAATAAAATAATCAAATCTAATTAAATATTTAGTTGATTTGGGTCAATTTATTAAATAGTTGTTTGATTTTTTTTGTTTGAAATTAAATGTTATTTGGATTAGAATTAATTATTTAATATTAAAAAAAATTAAATTGACATGAAATTTGTTAAAAATAGCTAATACTAATTAGCTATTTTCTTTTTAAGTCAAAGTTATAATTGAAAAAAAAATTATTTCTCTACTTAACTCACACCCTTCATTATATCTTGCATTGTATGATATAAAACTGATTTAATCAAAGTCATTAAATTCATATATGATTTGATTCAATTTTGAGTGAACTTTACTATTTTTTTTATTTTTTTTTGATGATGTATTAATTATTTAGTTGAATCCCTCAATAAACTCAAATAAATTGAATGCACACCCTACATTAATGTGCGTTATGTACTAATATAACAACAACCCAAAAGTTAATATTCATTTATAAAACATTTTAATGATATAATCACATCAAAAATACATAATAAAACGTATATTTCACTTTTAAAAAATTGATATTAGTAATGTTTTTGATGTGATATTAAAAAATTATATATTATAAAAATAAATATTAGATATGTAAATATATTTGATGCTATATTTCTTTTTTCCCCATATTGCCAATTAAGTGAATCAAATAATTTATGTAACTTTTCTATGTAAAATTGATCATAAATCTAAAATATTTTTGAAAATATTTTAAAATAAATTTAATATAATCCTGAAAAAAATAAATCATAATACCACAATACATTTTTTCATAAAGATAACAAAATCATAAATATAGTCTACTTTTAAAAAAATCATGAATGATAGCCATAAAATAAATTATTACTAATGATAAAAGTCAATATTGACCCAAATAAGCATCAACAATATCAAGATTGGCACCAACCAAAAGTCTCAAACCAATTTATTACATTATTAGAAGCTATATAGTTCCTTGATGAAGCTTTTTTGATCATATATAACAAAAATTTGATGCTATGACAATTTGATTTCCTCTTAAACACCTCATACACTATAATTAAATAATCACAAAATAATTGTTGACTATACATCTTATGTATCTTATCATTTGATTTGATAATAACAAACCTTAAAAAAGAACTATTATCTCTTTGCATGATAAATTATTCAATTAATCTTTATGAATGTCATTATTAATTTAAATTTATATTGATAATAAATAATATATATATATATATATATATATATATATATATACAAATTAATCAAACATTCTTCAAGGTATTTAAGTGTAAAAATTATTTTACTTCATGTTCTTCAGAAATGATCCTAAATAAAATGATTGATTTTTCTGATTAACTACATTAAAAAAACAAAAAGCTCATAAATAAAATAAATCATTCATTCATTTCAAAATAATTTATTTGAGAATTATTCATAAATTCTACATTTATATTTACAATTATTATTCAAATGATTCATTTTTTAGATAATTGGACTAAATGCATAAATTTTTGTTACATTTATTATTATTCCATGCAACTTAAATTAAGTTCACATTTCATTAAATTATTCTCATGCTTAGGCATGTTCATTATCCATTTATTCAATGCATGTATATAAATTAATCAATTATTATTCAAGGTATTATTTTTCTCTCATATTGTCATAATTTTTCTCTCTCTATCATGTGTCTCACCTAAACCTTTTTGGCTGAATTGTTTTCATGATTATTTGGTAAAAAAATTATGTGAGAGTTATTCAAATTATTTCCATAATTATCTCATATTTTTTTAAATTAAAAAATTCATTAATTTGAATCTTTAATTTAAATTATTTTTTATTTAAATTGAATATTCCTTTGATTACAATGCAAATTTGAACTCTCCTCTTTATGGAATGCTATGTGGCTGATCATCTGGTAATCTAGTTGATTTAATTAGAATTAATTTAAATTTATTTGAGTTAATTAATTCAATTAAAATAAACCATAATTATCTCCTTTCTTTTTATAAAATTCTATTTTTGGAAACCTCCTTTGGCCAACTATATCTTTATTCAAATTAAATTAATCTCTTAATGAAAATTGATTTAAACTTTCTAAGATTTGATCCATCATTATTTAATTTGAGTTAAGTATATTAAAATAAATCTAATCTATTTTAGGAAAGTAGAATTAATTTTGAATATTACTTGGATTTCATTAAATAATGCTTGTATGTAGGTGTGTGTTTGGTTGATTTGGATGGATTGATGATAAATTTTTAAAACCGATTGGTTTTGGATTCTAAAATATTGAACTAAACCAACCAAATAAAATGCAAAACCAAAACAAACCGAATAATAATTTTTAGATTATTTTGGTTTGGTTTGGATAAACCAGTTTGCTACATTTAAAAATTATTGACATAATTTTTTATTGTATAATGAACAAGCAATAAGAAAAATAACATAAATATAATAAAAAATTATTAACTACTTCATGCTAAAATAAATATTTAGAACTAATTTTACTTACCTTGCGATGTTTTGAACTTAGAATTGATGGAACCATATTACCATGTTATGAGACCAAAATATTTTGAAAAATTGGATAATGGTCCTCCAAAAGCACCTACCAAGTATTAAATAAATAAATAAAATAAGTGTATAATAGATAAGCCTACTATACATAAATTAATAATACCTCATTACATATAATTACTTTTGTTTATTTGGTTCCATCCAAAATTTTATTTAACAAACTGATCCAAAAACCAAATTTTTCTATAATTAAAAGTAAAATCAAAATTGCTAAGTTCAAAACCAAACCAAATTACTCAAAAACTTTGGTTTGGTTTGGTTTTTTGGTTAAAACCAAATAATTCCATGATATTGCATTAAATATTAATTGAATCCCATCATGAAAACTTCCTTTTTGGCAGATCATATATCATGCTTAATTTAAATTATTCCCCTTTTCACTTGGACAATTAATTGTGTCTTAACTTGTTTGGTAATAATTCAAACTCTTCTCTCCTCTCTCTCTCTCTCTCTCTCTCTCTCTCTCTCTCTCTTGGCTGACCCACATAAGCAATAATTTCTTAATTACATTAGAAATCAAGTCATATGATGAATTGATTAAATTTAAATCTCTTTCCAAATTAATTTTTCTTCCATATCCCCTTTTTGTCAATTTTTTATCATGCTAAATTAATTTAATTTAATTGATTGAAATTGAATCACTTACTAATTAAACCTTCTCTCTTCCTTGCCTTGCCTAAAATCCCTCTTATAAAATTTGAATTTCAAATTGATTTTTAATTAAATCAACCTTCCATATTAAATTCTCTCTTATTTCTCTTTGGTTTTTTTATCTCATTGCATTTATTTTTATTTTTTATTGGTTTATATTTAAATTAATTGAATAATTTTCCTCTTATTTTCTCCACTTGGAGGAACCTCATGACCCATTGTCTTATAAATAATATTTCTTAGACTAAGTTGACTTCTCTTGGGAAAATCTCTTATAGAAAAACTTTCTCTTGGCATTTTTGCAAAACTTTTAGAGATCTCTTCTTGGTTAATCAAGTGCTAATTTCATCATCCTTTTTCCATCCTCCAACCTACAAGTGATTGGCTTGAGGATTGCACAATAGAACTTGGAGGATTAGCGAATTTTCTTGTAGCTGAAAGCTTATGTGCTTTCATTCTAGTACGTGATTTTGCATATTAAGTGACTTGTTCTCCTTCTTGGCTTTCTTATGCATTTGGTCAATTTATTTTGTGCTTAATTATCTATTTCTATACTATCTTAAGTTGAAAGCTTCGTGGTTGATGAATTAAAGTGTACTTACCCGTTAAGGAAAGTATGGTGTTGGGTTGTACTTGCACGTGAAGGAGAGTAGAAATTTGTTGTAATCTCATTTTGACTTAGTAAATTTTTTTAGCTTGGGTTGCCCATGAGTGGTAAGTTTTGGAGTTTGGCCAAACCACATAAAATCTTTGTATATTCTCTTTCTTTATTTTTATGCACTTTACTTTTATGTAATGTCGTTGTTGTTTTATTTCTCTGACTTTATAATTAAAATTTAAGTTTTATACAAAATTGGAATTCACACGATTCACTTCATGAGAGCTCCCAAGAAATTTTTAAAACTCCCTAGGACTCCCCAGAGAATTTCCAAGCCTTCCCCACTTCGGATTTTCTCTTGCCCTTGCACACACCATCCACATACCTATTATTAAAAATAAGCTTATGTTTCTTCTAATCTTAGTCTTTAATTTTATATTCAAATTGATTTGATGATTTCAATCCTAGTGATATAATATATAGCGACCAAATTCTAAAATAAATTAATAAACTTAATTATAAATAATTAATGAGTTTACATAAATTATTTTAAAATTTTTGATTTCCAATTATATAAATAATTAATGAAGCTTATATTAATCTACATGTTTATGTTATTTTCAATTAATTTATTATATAAACATTTTTAATTGATATTTTCTCCTAGAGTGGAGCTGAGAAACAATTTAGAAGAAGGCTATTTTAAAAACTTATTTTCTCCTTGCTATGTATGTAAATTTAATAAGGAATAGAGGAAGACATCAATGCGTAATTTTGAAAGCTTTATGATCAATTAGTATGAATTTTGGATATATGATTTCCATTTTAGTTTTTTAACATACATATTGAACTTTTTTCTCTTTTTTTTGAATATTTTCTACCTAATTTATATTTTACATCAAATAGATCATTTTACTTTTGTTTTTTATATTTTTCTCTTTACAAATAAAGATCTAATATAAAACTTCTTTTATTGTTTCTCAATTAATCTTAATGAGTCACATAGTTCATAATTCTAATTTAGTAGTCTTGTTCCAAAATGCCTCTCATAATTTGTTTTATAAATTTCCACAATAATGAACTTTATAATAGAACATAACAACATTAAATAAATTATAAAACATTATATATATTTGTTATTGTTTATAATGTTTAAATTTAAATTTATCTTTTAATTTTTTATTTATGAATTCAGCAAATATTATCACTAAATTATCAATTATCAACATTACTTGAGCATAAAGTTTAGTTCTAAAAAAAGAGAACATAAAATTTTAAATAGAACAAGGAAAGGTCTAAAGGTTACTTTGATGGATGTGCATGTAATTAATTTGTAATTAAATATTTTTTTAGTTCTTATTATATTATTATATACAATTTTGTTAGTAATGATTTATATTTTATTCTTTATAATTAGTACTTTTTTAAAAAATAATTAACTTTAATTTCAATGATTTCTCTTCTCTTGTGAATAGAGTTTAAGATATATACAATATGTTCAATGATATTATCAATAAGTTCTTGACATTTTAAATTTGGAATATATATGATATCAAATGAACAAATTAAAAATATAAATAAAAAAATTTTATAATGTGAATGATAAATTTAAGATTATTAAATAATCTCAGAAATATGTGGAAGAAGTTGATGATAATAATTTCTCATCATCTACTAAATTTTGATATACTTGTATATCAAGTCAAATCCAAATTCACCTTTAGGTACATATTTTCTTAGTTTTATTCTATTATCTCTCTTATTATATGAAACTCTTAATATTAATAATATTTATTTATATTTGAAACATGTATTCTTCCATTTGTTATGAAAGTTAATGATGTTAGAATGATATAGGCAGAGGGATAAAAAAAATATCAAGAGAGAGACACGCAAGTTTTTGGATTAAGATATGACATTTATATTACAAACTTAAGAAATAAAAATCATTTTGTAATATTTTTTTTTACTTTAGGTCTGAGTTATTTACATTCACGTTGTGGTAAGCATTAGCTATAATTTACAATTGATTTAAAAGAAATAAAAGATGAGTTTCTAGAAATATTAACAAAATCAATTGTTGGGAAATATTATAATGGCATAATATTCTTAAATATATTTTAATATTTTGTAATGAAGAATTTTAATGGTACAATAATTCATGTATCATTAATTTTTTAATTTTTTATAATTATTATATATTGAAAATTATAGGTTTCACATTATCAACAACATGATCAAAAGTTTAGAAATTAATCATTTGATAGAATCAAAAGAAATAAAGGATTGGTGTGTAATTTTTTTTAAAAAAATATGATTGATTGTTTATTATAATTATTACATCTACTTGGAATTTAAATTAGATGTTTAATGAAAATCAATACTCTCTAGGTCAATCAACTAATGAAAGATATACTTCTTGATCTTTTTTAAGATCAATACATAAATGCATTTATGAGAGGTATGTATATATCTTGAGGTATTTTTATAATAATAATTATTACAAATTTATTATTATTTTACTAGGTCAAAATTATACATGGTGCCTATAAAAGGAATAAAAAGAAGAAAACCTTTGGTATAATGCATTTAATACATGTAAATCAAAGTAATTATAAAAGAATATTGTTGAATGTACTAAGTGTTCAAATAATGTAGAATATAATTTGAGGTAAATAATTTATGAAATAAAATAATTTATATTTAATATTTATTATGCTTCTTATATTGATTTTTTTGGGAAATGGGAATTTACCACAAAAAGGTGTTACAAGGTCCTTAAAGAGTTGAGTTAATAAGAACTACAATCATTAGAGAGTAAAAGACTAAGTACAATAACATATCAAAGAAAAGAAAATAACTAAAGAAAAAAAGATACACATGAGCAAATTGAAGAAACAATAAGCGATTGTTGAAATTTTGAAGAGTATACCTCAGGAGAAATGACAAGGGGAGAAGAATCGTGTCTGCAAACATCTAGAAAAAAGTTACCATTAAAGTGATGAGCTAAATTGAAGGTAGAAGCAGAACACAGAGATAAATAGAGTTGTGGAAAGAAATCACGATTATAACTTGGGAAGAACCATGTGCATAAATCAAAGGAAGGGATACAACATTTACTGATGAGAATGGGTGAAATCAACCATCCATCATAGTGGAAAGAACCAAGTCCATTGGAAGAGAATGGTGTGGACTAAAGAAGCATTACAAAAAGTATAGCAAAGCCAATCACATGGGGAGAGAAAGTGATACAAAAGATAAAAGGAAAACAACACTCCTTTAACAACAGAGAGCCCAAATAGTGAAAAAATTGTGCATAAAGAATGATTAAATTATATCGAAGGGTTCAATAGGATAAATGAAAGCATCAAGTCAGGTTTTGCATGATTGTAGCCAGCTATAAATGCTTCTTATATTGATTTTTTTTCATGTAGATATCTTATTAAATTAGATGTTGAAGATACAACCTTAAATTCATTTACATATTTGATGATTAGGCTAAAGTTATTATTAGTATTTTATAGAGCTAAAAAAATAAAGGTAATCAATTAACATATTTTTGAATTTCTCAATAATATATTATATTTTTATAATTTATTTATTTTAATTTTTTCACGAGATAGGATCTAAGTATAAAAAATTATCACAAACTTTATTTCTTCCAAAAGACTTTCTCAATTAAGGGACAAGATAAAATGTATGTGAATAGATCTCTTTACATTCTTGTTCAATCAATAAATGACTTTGATAAAAATAAAAATAAAAAATAAAAAAAAAATAAAAAAAATTGGAAAAAAATTAATTATTTATTGAGATAATATATTTATTCTACAAGACAATTTCATCAAACCATAATACTTGATTTTATTATCATTTTCTTATTTAGATAATTTTTTGGCATTACTAAATTTTTAATTATCATTTAATCTTTTATTTATGTCTTTACATTATGATTAGTTGTGACATTTGCCATAATTAAATAACATTTCTATCAATTATAAAGTTTCATTTATACATTTTTATTTTTTTATTAATTCTTCATTTATTTTGATAAACAATCTATGTCTTTAAACACAAAAACTATTAAATAAATTTGTTCATGTTCAACTATGTAATAATTTAAAATATATTAACTTTTAAGCTTTTTTATTTTTAAATTAACATTCATATTAATCATTTAAGAAATTTATTATATTTATTTAGTAATATATATTTACTTATTAACTCTCATTTTATCTAATTAATTTGTATTCACTAGAAAATAATAAATATTATGGTTAAATATGATAATATATTTAAATTAAATTTCCCATTTTATTTCTTATTACTACCTACAATTTATCAAAATCTTTATAAAAGTTATCTATTCATCTTGTAAATTTTAAAATCATATTTATAAAATTTATCTATTCATCTTTAACACAAATTATTAAATAAATATATATTTGTGTTACTAGGTAATACATTAGAAATTAAATAAATTTAACACAATATGCAAATAAAATCTAATGAGATCAAAATAACCTAGGAGGGAGGCATGCATATGGAGGAATTTTGAGGTTAAATATTGTGGCTACAATCAATGGATTATAATGAGGAAGTGAGTTAACTCACCTCATTTGGTCCATGATATAGTATATATTTTTATAATTCCATGTAGGAAAATCAGGAAGATTTTATTTTTTAGTCCATTTATTTGATTGGCTTTCTGATCCAACATGGGTTTGGGTGGGTTGAATATTAATGATCATGGCTTGGTTAAGAAATTATATTTTGCTCTTATGGGTCAATTAGGTTTTGGGTTATTGACCAATTAGTCAAATTGTCAAAAAAATTAGGTTAAATGATGATTTGAAGTGTTTTGGTTCAATTGGTTTCAATCAATTTGGCTTATTTTGATTTTTGGCTCATTTGGATTCACATAGGTCAAATGGGTCATTGAAGACCAAATTAGAAATAATGATTAGATAATTCATGTTATTGGTTATTAAGATGATTGTAAATTTGTTTAGAGTTGATTTAGATTTAATTTGTTTTGAAAATTTGACCATTTAGGTCAATTTATAAATTCATTTTAAATAATATGGTTTTGATTAAGTTCAATAATCAAAATAAAAGCCATTGGTTGCAATCAATTTGGGTTGGATCATGATTTGACATATTTTGGTCTTTTAGGTCAATTTTGGTCAACTTGAGTCAAAGGATCAATGGGTTTGGTTTGGCTATTGATTAAATATGTTCAATCATTGATCATGGGTTGGTGTTAAAATGGTTTCAATTGATTTAGTGTATGATAGGTTTTTTCTTGGTTCATATGGGTTATTAATGAAAAAGTTGACTTATTTATTTTGTGATAATTGATGATCAGGGTATACAATCATGGTGAAGATTTGATGAGCTTGGTTCAATCAATTTTTAATTTAAATTTCTTTAGGTCACTTTGGATCAAGTGAATAAATGGGTCAATATTGATTTTGGTTTGATTGAGGACTAGTTGAATTTATATATGAGTTTAGATTAAAATATAAATTTATATATATGAGTTATTCTAGAGTTTGGTTCATTTAAAAAATTTCAAGTCAAAATAATTGTTTATTTTTTGGTTGATCTTAGTTTGGTTTGATAATTGCATGTTTCATTTATATTTTGATAGGTGGTTAGAATGATTGACTCAAGAAAAAAATCCATTAGTTTTGACTTGATTTAATAATTTGGTTAAAAAAATTACTAATCTTTGATTGTTTTGATTTGATTTTGGATTTAGTTTGGTCATTTAAATGTAAGTTCATTTATATTTAAGATATTTAAAGGAATAGTGATTTATAAGAAAATCAAATGAGTTTAGTGATTTGAAATAAAATTTAAATATGAAGAATAGGTCAAAGAATTATAATAATATTTGTTTGATTGAATTTTGATCATTCATGTGATTTCATTTATATTTGTAAGTATGATTGAATATATGATTACTCAAGAAGAGATCAATTAATATTGAATTGGGTGGATTTGGCTAATTTGTAGAATCAATTACATAGCTTAGATTTAGAGCTTATTTGATCTTGGGTTTAATCATTTTAGAGTTGGGTTTGATTAAAATTTTTATTTTAAATCTATGATTAATCATAAGGATTAAAGGATTTTGAGCTTGGATTTGATTGACATTGCTTGTAAATTTTGGAATTTTTAATTTGAATTCAAATTTTAATTTTTTGATTTGAGAAAGTGAACATTGATTTTTAGATATTTTCTCCTGTCCCTTAATATCTAAATGACTAATTCTAAGCCTCTAGCTTGGGTTAATGTTCAAATCACTAGAGTATCTTAAGACTAAAGCTCTTATAGAAGAGTCCTAAATCTATGATAAGATTGAGAACTCATTCTAAAGTAAATCAACATAATGATAAAATATCAATTTTAATTTAAATAAGAGAAAATTTTGATGAGATTCCTTGATTAAGATGGAAGATTATCAATTAAATGGAGAATATTTGAATTTGATTTAAATGAGATGTATCCATCTTGTGTAATTTATAGATACATTTAGAAATGCATGCTATATATTATAAACAAAATCATTTATGTGATTTATTAACATTTAGTAATATAAAAAAAAACTATGTTGTCATAGTTTTTGAGTTAATAAAAGAGATTAAGGCAAAACAATATCTATATAATTGAAATTCTAGAAAATATGTCTGATAAGACAAAATTTTTTTGGAAAAGAAGACAAAAGTTTGAGCAAATTGGTTGCATAATAAATCCATCGAAGGGTGAAAGATATTATTTAAGAATGTTATTAAATCATGCTTATAGAGACATCATTTATTGATTTATGAAAAGTACAAAAAAAATCTGATGTTTCACATTTAAAGAAGCTATTAAGCATGGTTTGTTGGAAATGACT
Organism: Cymbidium sinense; assembly: GCA_021442155.1. Taxonomy (NCBI): domain Eukaryota; kingdom Viridiplantae; phylum Streptophyta; class Magnoliopsida; order Asparagales; family Orchidaceae; genus Cymbidium; species Cymbidium sinense. The sequence goes on along the minus strand of JAKCPB010002016.1, from coordinate 63,903 downwards.
ATATTTCATAATATTTAAACGATGCATCCAATTTTCAAATGCCATTTAAATTACGACTATTTTTTGCTACTTATTTAATTTACTGTTAGTCTACAAAAATAAATCAACTATAAAATAATTATTATGATTATCTGTCTCAATATTATCAAAATAATGGTAGTCTTTTTGAAGAATTATGTGTGAGAAAAATATTAAAAAAACATCAAAGTATTTATTGAGAGAATGGGTAAGAGTATATCTGTATTTGATCTACCTAAATTGCCCTGAGAAAATATTACTTCATTTGAGAAAGATGAAGAATTTCAAAAGAGAGCTAATGGAAGAATTAAATGTACACCAAGTGAAGATATTAGCATAATCAGGAGACTTAATGTAGATCAAAAAAAAGGCATATAATAGAAATTATAAACCATGTATATCATAAGAAGAATGTCATATTTTTATAGATAGTCATGGTACATAAAATATATTTTTTATATCGAGCATTACTTGCAATCTTAAGAATGGATGGTCACATTAATAGTAATAGCAACATGTGGGGTAACATCAATCTTGCCGGAGGTCGAACAACACATTCAACATTTAAAATACCAATAAATGCAACATAATCAAGTAGATGTGCAATACCAAATCAAAGTGGTCTTGCATTATTATAGAAATCAAGTATTATAATTTGGGATGAAAATGGTAAAAGCGAACATAAATAGAGTCTTTGAAACATTATGAGATATTATGAATAACTCTATTTATTTTAGTAAAATGATTGTATTTGAAGGTGACTTTCGATAAGTTGTATATTTGCATCAAAATGAAATTATTAAGTATAGTTTAGTTATGTCATATTTATGGTAGATATAGAAGTTTTTAAAAAAAAGAATATGAGAGCAAAAAATGATTCATTATTTTTTTTTTAATTCATACTTAAAATGGAGATCAAAACTAAGATAGATTAGTAAGATTCTAAATGAGATGATAATAAACTATGTGAGTGGTGAAGATTCAGAAGATTTATTAATAAATGATATATATTCACGTATGTCGAAGGGCAGAATCAACTTATTTTTTCAGGTGGGAAATATTTTAAATAATATAATAATTAAATAATAATCATAAAATGCATAATTAAAATAAATAAAATTATATCATATTTTTTTAGAAAAATACAAATAATTAGTAAGATAAAATCATCAAATTTATAAGGGAAAACTATAAATAGATAAAAATAAGAAAATTATAACCTATAATTTATAGTTTACTCACCTTCTTAAGATTAAATATATAAATTAGTTTTGCTCAAGATTTATAGATTAAATTATTTGATTACTACAAAAGTTAATAAAATATCAAAATCCTTTTTATCCATTTTTGAAATACTAAGCACAAAATAATTTTTTTTAAAAAAAATTAAATGAAGTAGATCAATTTAAGTAATTTATGAATTTAATTAACATTTATATTAATTAATTTCAACATATTAAATGTTTTTAAAAAAAATTGTAATATTAATATATAAATATAAATATAATTTATAAGAGGAATATAACTAACAATATAAAAAAATTTTAAAAAATTTTATGATTTAAAATTATTATAAAATTATAAAATATAGTTTTGTTTTTAGAAAACCTGATAGAGTGAAAGTTTACTTTAGCCTTGTTATAAAATCCAAAGACACACACGTATTTAAAGAGTGAACAAGAAAACTCCAAAATTTTACATGGAAAACCTCAAAAGAGGAAAAATCATGGGGCCTTGTCAAAGAAAAAATCTTCCACTATGTATCTATTTGAGTACAAAATTTTTCCGATAACGGATTACAATTATATAGAAGGGAACAACAACTATGTAGTCACGCTCGTGGTAACAATTGCTAATGGTTGATGATGAATGGTGACATCGATCGATGATGAAAGTCGCCATGATGGAGACCACGAGATTGACTACAAGATGGTGGCGGCGGTCGGCAGCGGTGGTTGATGACCGTCGAGTGGTGGCACGATTGTGCTTGGAGGATCTTCAAGCTTTAGAGCTCTCTCCTCTCTCTTCCTTCGGGTCCCCTCATATGAGAAATGAGGAGCTATTTATAGATTGGAGGAGTGACGGCTCTGTAAATACATGCAAAAGCTGAACCACTCCACTTCATCAGACGGCTCAAAATGATTCCTTTGATCATTTGATGTATTTTAAGTATTTGAATACTCAAATAAAGTCAGAATTGTGAGATCTTGGGCTTATTAGATCCGGCTCGTCAAGACGCTCGATTTAATTATAAATACTCCATGTTTGGCTATTTAGAGATTTAACTGATATCCCAATGTTTCCAAGGATATTTTAAGTGCTTGATCTTTACCAGTTTTAACTTCGGATTAGCTTGCTTTTAGCATCAAGATTCGCTCGAATTAGTAGTATTTTAAGTGTCATATATCAAGTTTATAACTAGATTACATGAGTTAAAATATTGATTACATGAGATTACAATAAGTTAAAATTAAATTCATTTTAAGATGTGTTTATCATACTTCTCCATCTAATTGAATAAAATTAATAATTTTAGACTCGGCAAATATGCAAATTGCAAAATTCTTCATTCCATTAAATAAAATTAATATTTTCAGGGTGGGCATTGGGCATTTGCCCACCCTAGGCATCATGTGGGTCTGTCTTGCATTTGTCCCTTTAATTTTTTAATATTATTTTAATCAGATACTTTTTCGTTGTGTCCGACTGCACGCCTAATTTTTAGGAGTGTGTGTATCATAGCTCTGGCTTAGAGCCCTACATATGCCTACAAATCCAACATGTCGTCTACTACCAGCCACTCTATTTATTTATTTATTTATTAAACTATTTTTTTTAATTTGAATGCCTTCATGAAACCAATATATTTCATTTTTTTTAGAAAAAAATATCTAAAAAGAAAAAATTATAATAACAAATTAAAAGAAATAAAAGGCTGAAAATGTAGAATATTTAAAAGAAAAAAAATAAAATAGTAAGCATGAATTAAATTTTGTAATTTTTTTTTTTATGAATAAGAGTATGCTTGAGATAGTTGCAAGTGAATGCAAAATTAATGGCAAAATTGCTGCAAAAGAATCTGTTGAATAAAGAAGTTGTAGTAGATATACATTTTTTTTACAAAAATCAAATTGAAGATTCCTAGCCGTCATCACAGATAGTCAGATTAAGTTTAAAGATATAATTATCTCATCATAAATTTTTCAAAATACAAAAAAGTCACAATCATATGTTTTGCATTACATCACTCTCCCAAAACCCGCTCCAAATGTCTTTTACATTTAGAATTTTATTTTTTCAATTTTAACATTATATTTTGATACAAAAAATTTAAAGGATAAATTGACCTTATTTGCAGAGTTCACTGGCTTAGCTGTTGGCTTCCTTTCTAATGCAATAAGCCACTACAAAAAATTTAAAGGATAAATTGATATTTGTTGTTATTATTATTTTTAATTTTAGCCAATTCCTTGATTTTTTTCATATATATTTTATTTTATTATCGTATGGCATGTTTTGAGAAAAATATAATATCAAAATATCTTGACAAATTCTTTTTCATATTTTATTAAATTTAATAATATTCTTATGAAAATAATTATTAATGATGTGATTTAAAAATATTTTAAAATATGACTCATTTAATCATTCTTTACAAAGATATAATTATAACATTTAGTCACAACCAATATTCACTCTTTTTTTAAAAAATTGTGATTATAACATAAAAATATAAATAACAAATAAAATTTAATTAAAGTTTTTTAGAGAGTTTGACTCAAGTATTTTCTATCCATATTTTGACAATTTGTCAGATTATTGTTCAATTTTTTTGATAACATTGTAAAAATAGATGCTCAAAATTAGAAAATATTTTTTTTTTAAAAATAGACATGTGTGTGCACGCACACGCATATATAACAAGCCTTTATCTCACTATGTGGGCTCGGCTGCATGAATCTTTCTTCTCCATTGTGTCCTATTATGTGTCAAATTTTCATTTAATTCAAGTATAATAAGGTCATTTTTTACACATCTTAACCAAGCCATTTTAGGTCTACCTCCATGTTTCTTAACATAAGGCAAATCTAATGCATCTACTCTCCTAATTAGGTCATCGGATGACCAACGCTTTATGTGCCCAAACCATCTAAGGTGACTCTCTCTAATCTTATTTGCCATTGGAGCTACTCCAACTTTTCCCGAACATACTCATTTTGCATTTTATCTCTAAGAGTAAAGCCACTCATCCACCTGAGCATCCTTATCTCTGCAATACTAGGGTTTGTTTGATGCAGCTGTAGCTTTTTAAAAGTTGGTTGTGAAGTTGCTGTGAAGAAAGTAATTTTTTGAAAAAGCTATTGTGTGTATTATAAAATTTTTTCTTTTTGAAAAATTTAAAAAATAGCTTTCTGATACCCACCACACTTTAACAACTCTGGTTCTCAAATAAGCTTTTTCATCACAAAATTTTCTGAAAAGCAGATAATAATTTAGTTGCCAAATGAAGCTGCTATATTTTCTGGCTATTTTCTGAAAAAACAAAGTAGCTAGAAAGCCATCCCAAACACACCCTTAGTCTTATGCTTCTCTTTATTGGCTGTGTCTTACCACTATCTTATAAAATTTTTCCTTAAGTTTAAGCGTACATTTTTCTATCACACACAAAGCCGATGCATTCTTCCACTTCAACCATTCAACTTGAATTCTACTAATAACATCTCCATCTATTTCACCATCATTTTGGACAATAGAGCCTAGATATCTCAATTGCTCACTCTTTTAATGACTTATTCACCCAATATTAAAACACTTCTACTAGAACTTCTACAACTAAAATTACACTACATTTATTCACCTTTAGATCTACTTGAACAAAGACCTTTAGACTCTAAAGTTGACTTCCATAATTCAAGTTTCTCTTGGACTCCCTCTCTAGTCTTATCAACAAGAAGAATGTCATCAGTATAAAGCATACACCAAGCTACATCATCATGTAATAAATCAAATTTTAATATTATAATTATCCTAAAATAAAATTAATGTCTACAATATTCAAAATGATCAAAATTAGAATAATGACATTAAACTAGAAATATATTACATTTAACAAATCTTACCCACATTTAAATTGAACATATGATCTAATGGTTCAAAAAATGAATTAAAGAGAAGCCCATATGGTGTTACGAGTTATCTTTATTTTTTAAAATAAATTTAAACTAATTTTGATAAAACAAATGTACTAAAATAACCAATTTAATTTTATTTCAATTAAAAAATGATGAAATATCGAGCATTAAATAAAATTTTAAAGGATAATCACCCAGAAATAGATAATGGAGGCAATCATGAAAGTCCGCATCACCAAAAAAAAAGCATCAATATACGCATTGAGAATTGGGGTCAGCCAAATAGCCTCGACCCAATTGGTCACATTATTGGAAGTGGTAACAGTTCTTTGATGAAGCTCGTTGGTCAGATATATACCAGATTTGATGATATGCCGTAGAAACTATCCTCTCAAATACCTCATAAACTATGATTAAAATTAAATAATTAATATAAAAAATTATGTTTTTTACTAAGATTTTATTCTGATGATTAATAATATTGATTTGATAATTAGAGTCGACGTAGAACCAACTTTTTTTCTATGACAAATAAATTTTAAGTTATTATGCAATATAATAATAAAATAATAATATTTACATAAATATATATATATTAAATTAGTATTAAAAAAACATAGCGAAGATAATATCACCACATTTATAAGAGAAATATATAAGTAGGCATAAATGTGAATGTTTTCAGATTTTATTTTCATTAATAAACTATTGCATTGACAAATAATAGATTAAGTTGAATATTTTTTATGAGAATTGAGCAATGTTGTAATTTAAAGGTGAACAAGCTCCTAAAATTTAACATATTCTTAACAATTGAGAGGGCAATTGTCACCTTGGGGCAAACATAGTTTTTTGAGCTATTATAATATAATTTTGGCTATATTTGAGTGCCAATCTAAATGGAGAAGTATATAATAAAAACAATTTTATTGTATCTGAAGAATTGTTGTAATATAAGAGAGTTTTTTAGCATGATGTCAATTAGAATGTTGATTCAAGCAAGATAAAAATTAGTAGTATAAATTGAAAACACATGCTTGAATATGATGTTAATGGGATTACATTGTATCTTTTAAGGAGACATGACTACTATACAAAGATTATGACTTAAGTCTAAAGGATGATTATGGCATAAGTATGTTCTTTTCATTATTGTTTAACATTCTCAATGAGTATCATTCTTCAATATATATATAAGAAAATGGGCTTGAGGATGTTTTATTGTTGCCTCTTAATTTGTTGTTTAAAAACAAATTTTGAATTAATAAAGCCCTTGTTTATTTTATAATGTTTACAAGATTAAAATCACTTGAAAGTTTGAATACTACATTTGACATTTGATGCACATCTTTCCCTAACCCAATTTGTGTTTGAATAAGTTTAGTGAAGATAGATATCTTAGTTAGAGCCATTGAATGAAGATCTTTGATAGAAACAAATAAAAGAATTGGTTCTCCCATTTCAAATACATGTTGCTCCATTTACAAGTAGATATAGATCAAATATTGCATTTCCAAACAAGTTAGCTCTTCTACTTTTCATATGTCATACTTTAAGTATAATTTAATGTATTTTATCTCAATATATTTTCCCTTACATGACCAATAAACTTGGTTAGAATTTTCTTATTGGTTAGATGAATAAGCAAAAAATTCAATATTGCTAATAAAATTATAATAAATAGATTTTATGAAACCTTTTAATCAATAATTCCAATTGAATTATTATTATCTAAAAAAAATGCAAGTACTTTTTATGAAAATTGATAATTCTTTTGGCAAAAATTATCTAAAATATAAGTATATGTAGTTCATGTTATTTTTTTACCAAGACCTATTTTCTCCATTCCACCTTTCCTCCTTATGGTTTTTTGACATAATTTTCTTCTCTTTTATAGCTCATTATTTTTATTCTTGCTTAATTTCTTTGATTTCTCTATAAATATGATGGTAAGTATCTTTCACTTATAAGCCCTAAGATTTTTTTATATTAGAATCTCATGTATTATTCTTTTCAATTTTGACTTGGTGTAATTTAAGGTTCTAATTTTTATAAAGAAATTAGTAAATTTATATTTTTTATAATTAAACGCATATCTTGAATAAAATTATAATATTTGGTTCATCTAGTTAGTTTATATGCTTATATCTTTTGGTAAATCCATAATTTTGATAGATCTAATAGATTTTAATAAATTTTTAATTTTTTCCAAAATTCTATAATTTACTTTGTCGATCTATCTTATATTTGTTATATATGTTAGATTATTTTTTATATATTAAATCAAGATATTTGTTTTCATATATTGTTTTGTAGGTTTGTTTAAATATAAATTTATATTTATATAAATAAATTTTTAATATATTTATTTTGTGGGTCATCAAAGAAATGAATAAAGTTCTTAGTCTCTATACATTATATTATAATGACTAATAGTAATTAACATAAATTTTAGCCTTATTTTAAAATTTGTTATATATAATATTTTAGTGTGCATTTAATATAATTATTTGTATAATAAATGATAATAAAAGAATTTCATCATTCTTGAGATTCATGTTGATCTTGAGCCTTGATTATTTGTGATTGGCTCATGTGAAATGACAAACTCTTCTTTAAATTTATCATTTTATCATGAAAGCATGCCTCTTTTAAGTATATATCTATATTAGACAATGTTGATATTCATTTACTTTAAAGTTTAATGTTATTTGTCTATCTAAATTATTATAAAACTTATTAAGATCTTGAATATCATGCTCAAGTTGTAAAGATTAAAATCTTTGATATTTGGTATATATTTATCACATTCTTCCTTTGATGTTTATAATTATTTTTATATATCTTGATAAAAATGATCAAATTAATGATATATATTTATTAAGAGCTTTTAACCTAAATATATCATGTGGATATAAAATAAACGTTCATGAATGTATAATAGATTATTTTTTTATGTGAAAAGATTAATCAATGAACTTCTCATTCTTTAAAGAAAGTTTAGATGTCCATATTTTAAACACAAAAAATTTGGCATACTCACACTAGAAAAGAATGCTCATTTGTAGGGAGAGAATTTTAATTTAATTATTGATTTTGGTTATTACATGAAGAGTGTGAGCCATCAACCAATCATTCCGATTCTTTTGACAAGTTAGGCATTATTAAATTAGAAATTAATTAGAAATAGAAATTGATATTTAAATAAAATGGCTTGCAATTTATAAATGATAGTAAAGAGTCTTTTAACATTAAAGTTAAATAAATTTATGAATTATTCCAAATAGCTCTACAACCATAATAAAATAATTGTGCCAATCACTCTAAGTTATTTGTTGTAGTTAGAATGCTTAGCATCAATATAAGCTAATCTAACAAATATTGTAGTACTAAATGACATATGTAAGACTAAGAAATTTGTATTCAAATTAAACTTCAATACACAAAAATATTAATACACTAATAATTGTATGTTATATTACAAGAATAATGTATTGAAAATTATATGCAAGAGTTTGGAGCACTTAAATTCAAACTATAAAAAAGAATTATAACATAAACAAAATGATGTCTCTTACAAGATATTATTTTATTTATCTTTTATTTCACATCTATGTGACTATTTTCATATATTATTTCTAAGTAACAAATATGCAAGTCATCCATTAGATATATTCCTCTTTGAAAATGAGTCGATAATTCCTCTAGTCCTCTACTATAGAAAAGAATAGTAGAAAATTTGGTATGAATATTATTAGTATTTACACTATCATTTTAAACCAAAATAGCAACATGCTACATTCAAGAAGTTAGAACAAGATACAATATTGGCTTGGCATTTAGAGGATTATCACAAAGAGATGGGGACAATTGTTTAAAAAAAATGATATTTTGATCATAATTTTTTTAGTATAAATCTATAATTATTTTTTATTTTGAGATGAATATGCTATATATAATTAGTTAATATTATATTTATCTCAAAACATATTTGAGTTTTGAGACTATTCGATTACTTTCTATCATGATATTTTGATTAAAATTTGATGTGTAAGATGAACATGTAAGAATATTGTTTTAGCATTACATAATGTATTTATTACAACATATTAATAATAATAATAATAATAATAATAATAATAATAATGATAATAATAATAATAATATAAATTAATTGGCATACTAAATATGTGTTTTTAGTCAAATTTATGATAGAAAATATGGATGTATAAATCAAATAAAAGAAATATTTAAGTTTGTGTATACATATATATTAGTATTAATGCTAAATGAAATTATTGGGAGGGTGAAGATTTTATATGTCAATTAAGTTATAGATGTTAGATTAAAAAATTAAAGCAATGCTTACTTTAAAGAGGGTGTGTGTATATTTGAAAATTTCCAATTCTTTTATATTCTTTGAGCCTCATGAAGCTCTTTTCAAGGTCTCCCTCCAATTCCTCGATGCTTCCACAATCACTTGGGTCATTTTAGTGAAAGGACTTTAGGAAGTTTATGATGATAGATGTCAATGAGATGAAGAATTATCAATAAAGCATATCCCTGCCCATCCAACATTATCTTGGACATGACTAATTCTTTGTTGGCAAGGTTCCAAAGGCCAACATCCACCATTCAAGAAGGAAAGCTAATATTCATGCTCTTTGGGATGGAATTCATCAAATTGATATGCACCAATGGTGGAGCTATTTGGCTTGGTGTCGGTGCAAGGCGATAATATACTACCAAAAGATGCTAAGTTGTAAAATTGATGCATTATTAATGCAATTGGGGTTGACACTACTATCTTCACAAAGGGAGGTTAAAGAGGGGATTGATCATAATGTCAACAGCACATTCACTATCAATTTCAGAGTTGAATTAGACTAGGCCAATTTCATTTTTTTTATTTCATACCATATGTAGTAGAGTCAATCTTATAATTAAAATAGAATCTTTAAAATCAAGCAATTCCTCTATGAGCCTTAAAACATGGAAGAGTTGGCTATTTATGTATTGATAAATTTTAGTAATGAAAACTTTCTATCTTGATGTTCTCTTTACTTTCCTCTATTTATCTTTTTCTCTCTATTGAAAATACCCAAATTCTAGTTTTTTTTGAACTCCCTCAATTTATCTTTTTATTTTTGTTTAAATGAGTTTCATTTCTTAGAATATTGATTAATTTTGATCATAATTATTTTCATTCTTAAAATATAATATATCATATATCCTATTTTTTTTCTCTTCTCTCTTCTCTATCTCTCATCTCATTATTTTTGTTTCTATCTCAATTATTTTATTTTGTGTGTTAATATCTATATATAATGTTAACATATGTGATGATGGCTCAAATAAAATTCAAAGATGAGGCCAATACACTAGTAGTCAATATTGATTTTATTTTGTGCTTCACAAATTCACCAATATTGTATAAATATTTAGATTGTTAACATAGTGGTGAACATTGTTAAAATAAAAATAATCAAATCTAATTAAGCCTATTAGTTGATTTTCAATTTATTAAATAGTTGTTTGATTTTTTGTTTGAAATTAAATGTTATTTGGATTAGAATTATTATTTAATATTAAAAAAAATTAAATTGACCTGAAATTTTTAAAATAATAATACTAATTAGCTATTTTCTTTTTAAGTCAAAGTTATATAATTAAACTCAAAATATTATTTCTACTTGACTCCCCTTCATTATATCTTGCATTGTATGATATAAAATTTCATTTAATCAAGTCAATTAAATTCATATGATTTGATTCAATTTTGAGTGAACTTTACTTTTTTATTTTTTTTGGATGATATATTAAAATTAATTAGTTATGAATCCCTCAATAAACTCAAATAAATTGAATGCACACCATATTAATGCGTTATGTACTAATATAAACAACCCAAAGTTAATATTCATTTATAAAACATTTTAATGATATAATCACATCAAAAAAATACATAAAAAATTATATTTCACTTTTAAAAAATTGATATTAGTAATGTTTTGATGTGATATTAAAAAAATTATATATTATAAAATAAATATTAGATATGTAAATATATTTGATGCTATATTTCTTTTTCCCATATTGCCAATTAAATTGAATCAAATAATTTATGTAACTTTTCTATGTAAAATTGATCATAAATCTAAAATATTTTGAAAATATTTTAAAATAAATTTAATATAATCTGAAAAAAAATCAATCATAATACCACTACATTTTTTTTACATAAAAAATAATAAAATCATAAAATATAGTCTACTTTTAAAAAAAAAATCATGAATGATAGCCATAAAATAAATTATTGCACTAATGATAAAAGTCTAATATTGACCCAAATAAGCATCAAAATATAAGCACCAAAGATTGGCACCAACCAAAAGTCTCAACCCAATTTGTTACATTATTAGAATGATAGTTCCTTGATGAAGCTTTTGATAAGATATAACAACAAATTTGATGCTATGCCACAATATGATATCCTCTTAAACACCTCATACACTATAATTAAATAATCACAAAATAATTTTATACATCTTATGTATCTTATCATTTGATTTGATAATAACAAACCTTATGTAATAACTAATTATCTCTTTGCATGATAAATTATTAATTTAAATTATGAATGTCATTATTAATTTATTTATATTGATAATAAATAATATTATATATATATATATATATATATATATATATATATATATATATAAAATATATATATATATATATATATATATATATATATATATATATATATATATACAAATTAATCAAACATTCTTCAAGGTATTTAAGTATAAAATTATTTTACTTCATGTTCTTCAATGAAATCGAATCCTAAAATATTGGGCATGAGCTAGGTGAGAATTTTTCTATGATTAACTACATTAAGGAAAATAAAAGCTCACTTAAATAAAATAAATCATTCATTCATTTCAAAATAATTTATTTGAGAATTATTCATAAATTCTACATTTTATATTTACAATTATTATTCAAATGATTCATTTTAGATAATGTGGACTAAATGCATAAATTTTGTTACATTTATTATTATTCCATGCAACTTAAATTAAGTTCACATTTCATTAAATTATTATTCATGCTTAGGCATGTTCATTATCCATTTATTCAATGCATGTATATAAATTAATCAAATATTATTCAAGGTATTATTTTTCTCTCATATTGTCATAATTTTCTCTCTCCTATCATGTGTCTCACCTAAACCTTTTTGGCTGAATTGTTTTCAAGATTATTTGGTAAATAAATTATGTGAGAGTTATTCAAATTATTTCCATAATTATCTCATATTTTTCTAAATTAAAAATTCATTAATTTGAATCTTTAATTTAAATTATTTTGAATCAAATTGAATATTCCTTTGATTACATATGCAAATTTAACTCTCCTCTTTATGGAATGCTATGTGGTGATCATCTGTATCTAGTTGATTTAATTAGAATTAATTTAAATTTATTTGAGTTAATTCAAATTCAATTAAAATAAACCATGGAATTATCTCCTTTCTTTTTATAAAAATTCTATTTTGGAAACCTCCTTTGGCCAACTATATCTTTATTCAAATTCAAATTAATCTCTTAATGAAAATTGATTTAAACTTTCCTAAGATTTGATCCATCATTATTTAATTTGAATTAAGTATATTAAAATAAATCTAATCTATTTTAGGAAAGTAGCTTGGCCAAATTTTTGAATATTACTTGGATTTCATTAAATAATGCTTGTATGTAGGGGTGTGTGTTTGGTTGATTTGGATGGATTGGATGATAAATTTTTAAAACCGATTGGTTTTGGATTCCTAAAAATATTGAACTAAACTGACCAAATAAAATACAAAACTAAACAAACTGAATAATAATTTGGTTAGATTATTTTGGTTTGGTTTTGGATAAATCGAAGTTTGCTACATTTAAAAATTATTGACATAATTTTTTATTGTATAATGAACAAGCAATAAGAAAAATAACATAAATATAATAAAAATACAATTAACTACTTCATGCGCTAAAATAAATATTTACAACTAATTTTTACTTACCTTAACGATGTTTTGAAATTAGAATTGATGGAACCATATTACCATGTTATGAGACCAAAATATTTTGAAAAATTGGATAATGGTCCTCCAAAAAGCACCTACCAAGTATTAAATAAATAAATAAAAATAAGTGTATAATAGATAAGCCTACTATACATAAATTAATAATACCTCATTACATATAATTACTTTTGTTTATTTGGTTCCATCCAAAATTTTATTTAACAAACTGATCCAAAAACCAAAGTTTTCTATAATTAAAAGTAAAATCCAAATTGCTAAGTTCAAAACCAAACCAAATTCCTAAAAAACTTTGGTTTGGTTTGGTTTTTTTGGTTAAAACCAATTAATTCCATTATATTGCATTAAATATTAATTGAATCCCATCATGAAAACTTCCTTTTGGCAGATCATATATCATGCTTAATTTAAATTATTCCCCTTTTCACTTGGACAATTAATTGTGTCTTAACTTGTTTGGTAATAATTCAAACTCTTCTCTCCTCTCTCTCTCTCTCTCTCTCTCTCTCTCTCTCTTGGTCGACCCACATAAGCAATAATTTCTTAATTACATTAGAAATCAAGTCATATGATGAATTGATTAAATTTTAAATCTCTTTCCAAATTAATTTTTCTTCCATATCCCCTTTTTTGTCAATTTTTTTATCATGCTAAATTAATTTAATTTAATTGATTGAAATTGAATCACTTACTAATTAAATTTCTCTCTTCCTTGCCTTGCCTAAAATCCCTCTTATAAAATTTGAATTTCAAATTGATTTTAATTAAATCAACCTTCCATATTAAATTCTCTCTTATTTCTCTTTGGCATTTTTTTTTATCTCATTGCATTTATTTTTATTTTTATTGGTTTATATTTAAATTAATAATGAATAAGTTTTCCTCTTATTTTTCTCCACTTAGGAACCTCATGACCCATTGTCTTATAAATAATATTTCTTAGACTAAGTTGACTTCTCTTGGGAAAATCTCTTATAGAAAACTTTCTCTTGGTTGAATTTTGCAAAACTTTTAGAGATCTCTTCTTGGTTAATCAAATGCTAATTTCATCATCCTTTTTCCATACTAACCTACAAGTGATTGGCAGATTGCACAATAGAACTTGGAGGATTAATTTTCTTTGTAAAAGCTTAACAATGTGCTTTCATTCTAGTCTGTGATTTTGCATATTAAGTGACTTGTTCTCCTTCTTGTCTTTCTTATGCATTTGGTCAATTTATTTTGTGCTTAACTTATCTATTTCTATACTATCTTAAGTTGGCTAAAAGTTTCGTGGTTGATGAATTAAAGTGTACTTACCGTTAAGGAAAGTATGGTGTTGGGTTGTACTTGCAGAAAGAGAGTAAAGATTTGTTGTAATCTCATTTTGACTTAGTAAATTTTAGCTTGGGTTTATTACGTATAGGTAAGTTTTGAGTTTGGCAAAACCACATAAAATCTTTGTATTCTCTTTCTTTATTTTGTGCACTTTACTTTTAATGTCATTTGGTTGTTTTATTTCTCTCTTTTATAATTAAAATTTAAGTTTTATACAAAATTGGAATTCAGATTCACTTCATGAGAGCTCCCAATTTTTAAAACTCCCTAGGACTCCCAGGCATTTCCAAGCCTTATTTTCTCTTGCCCTTGCACACACCATCCACTATTATTAAAATTAGCTTGTGTTTCTTCTAATCTTAGTCTTTAATTTTATATTCAAATTGATTTGATGATTTCAATCTAGTGATATAATATATAACAAAATTCTAAAAATAAATTAATAAACTTAATTATAAATAATTAATGAGTTTACATAAATTATTTTAAAATTCTGTGATTTCCAATTATATAAATAATTAATGACACTTATATTAATCTACGTTTATGTTATTTTCAATTAATTTTATTATATAAACATTTTAATTCGATATTTTCTCCTAGAGTGGTGAGAAACAACTTTAGAGAAGAAGGCTATTTTAAAAACGTTATTTTCTCCTTGCTATGTATGTAAATTTCCCAAAGAGTGGGAGAGAGGAAAGCGTTAGAGGAAGACATCATGGACTGCGTAATTTTGAGAAAGCTTTATGATCGGTTAGTATGAATTTTAGGATATATGATTTCCATTTTAGTTTTATTAACATACATATTGAACTTTTTTCTCTTTTTTTTTCAGGAATATTTTCTACCTAATTTATATTTTACATCAAACAGATATGCATTTTACTTTTGTTTTTATATTTTCTCAGTTTACAAATAAAGATCTAATTTAAAACTACTTCTTTTATTGTTTCTCAATTAATCTTCAGTCACATAGTTCATAATTCTAATTTAGTAGTCGAGTTCACGAAAATGTCTCATAGTTTGTTTTATAGAATTTCACAATAATGAACTTTATAATAGAACATAACAACATTAAATAAATTATAACCCAACTTTATATATATTTGTTATTGTTTATAATGTTTAAATTTAAATTTATCTTTTAATTTTTTATTTATGAATTCAGCAAATATTATCACTAAATTATCAGTGCATCAACATTACTTGAGCATAAAAGTTTTAGTTACTGAAAAAGAGAACATAAAAATTTTTAAATCAGAACAAGGAAAGGTCTAAAAGGTTACTTTGATGGATGTGCATGTAATTAATTATCGTAATTAAATATTTTTAGTTCTTATTATATTATTATATACAATTTTGTTAGTAATGATTTATATTTTATTCTTTATAATTAGTACTTTTTAAAAATAATTAACTTTAATTTCAATGATTTCTCTTGTCTTGTGAATAGAGTTTAAAGATATATACAATAATGTTCAATGATATTATCAATAAGTTTCTTGACATTTTAAATATTGGCAAGATATATATGATATCAAATGAACAAATTAAAAATATAAATAAATAATTTTATAATGTGAATGATAAATTTAAAATTATATTAAATAATCTCATAGAAATATGTGAAGAAGTTGATGATAATAATTTCTCATCATCAACTAAATTTTCAGTAATAACATATATCAAGTCAAATCCAAATTCACCTTTGTACATATTTTCTTAGTTTTATTCTATTATCTTTCTTATTATATGAAATTCTTAATATTAATAATATTTATTTATATTTGAAACATGTATTCTTCTATTTGTTATGAAAGTTAATGATGTTAGAATGATATATACAGAGGGATAAAAAAATATCAAGAGAGACCCAAGTTTTTGGATTAAGATATGACATTTATATTACAAACTTAAGAAATAAAAATCATTTTGTAATTTTTTTTTTACTTCAAGTCTGAGTTATTTACATTCACGTTGTGGTAAGCATTAGCTACAGTACAATGCCAACATTTAAAAGAAATAAAAGATGAGTTTCTAGAAATATTAGCAAAATCAATTATTGGGAAATATTATAATGGCATAATATTCTTAAATATATTTTAATATTTTGTAATGAAGAATTTTAATGGTCACAACAATTTATACATGTATTGCTCATTAATTTTTAATTTTTTTTATAATTATTATATATTTAAAATTATAGGTTTCACATTATCAACAACATGATCAAAAAGTTTAGAAATTAATCCAGATTTGATAGAATCAAAAGAAATAAAGGATTGGTGTGTAATTTTTTTTAAAAAAATATGATTGATTAGTTTATTATAATTATTACATCTACTTAACTTGGAATTTAAATTACAAGTTTAATGAAAATCAATACTCTCTAGGTCAATCAACTAATGAAAGATATGCACTTCGATCTTTTAAGATCAATACATGCATTTATCGAGAGTATTATATATCGAGGTATTTTTTATAATAATAATTATTACAAATTTATTATTATTTTACTAGGTCAAGTACTATAATAAATGGGTGCCTATAAAAGGAATAAAAGAAGAAAAAAAACCTTTGGTATAATGCATTTAATACATGTAAATCAAAAGTAATTATAAAAGAAGATTCAGTGAATGTACAAAGTGCTCAAATAATAATGTAGAATATAATTTGAGGTAAATAATTTATGAAATTAAAATAATTTATATTTAATATTTATTATGCTTCTTATATTGATTTTTTTGGGAACCCCATATAATTTTATTGCCACAAAAGGAATTACAAGGTCCTTAAAGGGGTAAACTCGAGTTACATCAAAGAACTACAATCATCCTAGAGAGTAAACCCACGACTAAGTACAATCCACACATATCAAAGAGAAAGAAAATAACAAAGAAAGCAAAAGATACACATGAGCAAATATAAAAGCTAGCCAACAATAGCGATGTTGAAATGAAGAAGTTTATACCTCAGAAGAAATGACTTGCGGGAAACATTCTGCAAACATCTAGAAAAAGTTAGGACCATTAAAGTGATATGAGCTAAATCGTAGAAACGGTCGAGAGATAAATAGAGTTGTGGAAAAGCTCGACGATCACACCAACTTGGCCTCAACCATGTGCATCAAATCCAAAGGAAGGGATACAATGTTTACTACCAAGGAATGGGTGAAATCAACCATCCATCATAGCCTACAAAGGAACCAACCCATCCATTGGAAGAGAGTCGTGTGGACTAAAAAGCGGTACACCAAAGTATAGAAAGCCAATCACATGGAGAAAGCCACAACAAAATATAAAGGAAAACAACACTCCTTTAACAAGAGAGCCCAAATAGTGCCAATGAGAACTGGATGCCGACCCATAACAACCCAACCAGGTCATTCCACTATAAATCACAGTTCAAGATAAATGAGAGCATCCAAGTCAGGACTGCATGATTGTAGCCAGCTATAAATGCTTCTTATATTGATTTTTTCATGTAGATATCTTATTAAATTAGATGTTGAAGATACAACCTTAAATTCTACATTTACACTATTTGATGATTAGCTGAAGTTATTATTGCCAATTATAGAGCTAAAAAATAAAGGTAATCAATTAACATATTTTTTGAATTTCTACATAATATATTATATTTTTATAATTTATTTATTTTAATTTTTTCCCTCAGAATAGGATCGAGTATAAAAAAATTATCACAAACTTTATTTCTTCCACAAAGACTTTCTCAATTAAGGGACAAGATAAAATGTATGTGAATAGATCTCACGTACATTCTTGTTCAATCAATAAATGACTTTGATAGAAAATAAAAAATAAAAAATAAAAATAAAAAAATTGGAAAGATTAATAATTATTTATTGAATAGTATATTTATTCTACAAGACAATTTCATCAAGCCATAATACTTGATTTTTATTATCATTTTCTTATTTAGATAATTTTTTTGCATTACTAAATTTTTAATTATCCATTTAATCTTTTATTTATGTCTTTACATTATGATTAGTTGTCTTAACATTTGCCATAATTAAATAACATTTCTATCAATTATAAAGTTTATCATTTATACATTTTTATTATTTATTAATTCTTCATTTATTTTGATAAACAATCTATGTCTTTAACACAAAAACTATTAAATAAATGCACGTTGTTCATGTTCAACTATGTAATAATTTAAAATATATTAACTTTTGCCTGATTTTATTTTAAATTAACATTCATATTGATCATTTAAGAAATTTATTATATTTATTTAGTAATATATATTTACTTATTAACTCTCATTTTATCTAATTAATTTGTATTCACTAGAAAATAATAAATATTTATGGTTAAATATGATAATATATTTAAATTAAATTTTCCTAATTTATTTCTTATTACTACCTACAATTTATCAAAATCTTTATAAAAAGTTATCTATTCATCTTGTAAATTTTAAAATCATATTTATAAAATTTATCTATTCATCTTTAACACAAAAATTATTAAATAAATATATGTTGTGTTAGAACTATAAGGTAATACATTAGAAATTAAGAAATAAATTTAACACAACTATGCAAATAAAAATAAAACTAATGAGATCAAAATAGCCTAGGAGGGAGGCATGCACGATTGGGTTGGAGGAAGGCTTGCGAGGTGGCACAAGGCAGCTTGTGGCTTCCCTGGATCTAATGGATTTGAGTAGTGAGGGAAGTGAATTAACTCACCTCCCTTTGGTCCATGATAGGCCTAGCCCACTTTGGGTATACTTGGGTCGGGTTGAATCAGATTCCATGTGGGGAGGAAAATCTAAGGAAGATTTGCCTTGGGTTTGAGTCCATTTGGGTTTGAGCTGGCTTTGGGCTGATCCAACATGGGTTTGGGTCGGGTTGAATCAGATTCTAAGTGATCATGGCTTGGTTCCAAGAGAATTGGCTCAATTTTGCTCTTATGGGTCAAATTAGGTTAAGTTGGGTTAGATTGACCAATTAGTCAAATTGGGTCAAACCAAGGCTTGGGTTAGGTTAAATGATGATTTGAAGTGTTTTGGTTCAATTGGTTTCAATCAATTTAGCTTAGGTTTGATTTTTGGCTCATTTGGATTCACATAGGTCAAATGGGTCAAGTTGACCAATTTGACCAAATTGGTCAAATTGGCTTGGATTAGATGTAGATTCATGTTCAATTGGTTAATTGAAGATGATTTTAGGCTTTGTTTAGAGTTTATTTAGATTTAATAGTTTTAGACCAATTTGACCATTTAGGTCAATTTGGGCTAAGTTGGTCAATTGGGTCTAATTGGTCAAACTGAGCTCAATTATGGTTTTGATTAAGTTCAATAATCAACTTGGAATAAACTTGAGCCATTGGTTGCAATCAATTTGGGTTGGATCATGATTTGACATATTTTGGTCTTTTAGGTCAATTTTGGTCAACTTGAGTCAAAGGATCAATTGGGTTTGGTTTGGCTCAATTGATGGTCAAGTCATGTTCAATCATTGATCATTGGTTGGTGTTAAGCCATGGTTTCAATTGATTTAGTGTATGATAGGTTTTTTGGATTTTTTGGTTTGGTTTGGTCATTTAAATGACAAAGTTTTCATTTATATTTGAAATATTTAAAAATAATTGATTTATGAAAATCATGATTTGGAGTGATTTGAAGCAAATTTATCAAATTTGAATGTAAAACATAATGTTTGATTTAGTTTGATTGAATTTTTGAGTTAGATTTATTTTATATTTGGATGATTGAATATATGATTTAAGAAAAATCAATAATTTGGATTGAATTTAGATTTCTAAGTTTAGAAAATTTGAAGAGGGGTTTGAGTTTGATTTGATCTTGGGTTTCAATCATTTAGAGTTGGGTTTGATTAAATTTTATTTGGTCTAAATCTTGATTCAATCATAAGATTAAGGATTTTGATTGGGTTGGTTGACATTGCTTGAAAGAATTAATTTGAATTCAATTTTAATTTGATTTGATTTGAGAGTGAACATTGATTGGGTTTAGATATAGGGTGGTAAGATATAAGTTTAGGCATAATATTTTGATAATTCAAGATAGCTTTTAAGTGTTATCATTGAAGTATTTAAGACTAAGAAGCTCTTTGTCAAGAATCTAGATCTATGATGAGAGATTGAGAATCATTCTAAGTGAGGTCAACATATGATAAAAATCAATTTTTTGATGAGAGAAAATTTTGATGAGATTCAGTATTAAGATGGAAGATGGGAATCAAAAGCATTATGGAGAATATTTGAATTTGATTTAAATGAGATGTATATGGGTTGTAATTTAAGCTACATTTAGAGGCATGCATGCTATATATTATAAAATAAAATCATTTATGTGATTTATTAACATTAGTAATATAAACTATGTTGTCATAGTTTTTGAGTTAATTAAGATTTGAGGCAAAAATATATCTATAGTGAAATTCTAGAAAATATGTCACCATAAGACAAAATTTTTTTTGGAAAGAAGACAAAGTTTGAGCAAATTGGTGATAAATACTTAAAATCCATGAAGGTGAAACATTATTTAAGAATGTTATTAAATCATGCTTATGGAAAACATTTATTGATTTATGAAAAGTACAAAAAAATTGATGTTTCACATTTAAAGTACAAAGCATGGTTTGTTTACTATTTAATTTTGATGCATAATTTTCAAATATTTAAATTCCTATTTTTTTGCTACTTATTTAATTTATTGTTATACAAAATAAATCAACTATGTAATTATTATGATTTTGTCTCAATATTATCAAAATAATGTTAGTCTTTTGAAGAATATGTGTAGAAAACATTAAAAAAAACATCAAAGTATTTATTGAGAGAATGGGTAAGAGTATATCTGATTTGATCTACTAAATTACGAGAAAATATTACTTCATTTGAAAGATGAAGAATTTCAAAGAGAGCTAATGGAAGAATTAAATGTAACGACACCAAGTAAAGATAGAATAATGAGACTTAATGTAGATCAAAAAAAGGCATATGTAGAAATTATAATGTATATCATAAGAAGAATGTCATATTTTTTTTATAGATGGTCATGGTGTCATAAATATATTTTATATCATATTACTTTAATCTTAAGAATGGATGTCACATAATATAATACAACATGTTAGAATCAATCTTAAATTGAACAACATTCAACATTTAAAATACCAATAAATGCAACATAATCAAGTATATGTGCAATACCAAATCAAAGTGGTCTTGCATTATTACTTAAGAAATCAAGTATTTATAATTTGGGATGAGCCAATGGTAAAATAAATAAGTCTTTGAATAACATTATGAGATATTATGAATAATCTATTTATTTTAGTGGCAAAATGATTGTATTTGAAGGTGACTTTTTTATAATTGTACTATTATCAAAAATGAAATTATTAAGTATAGTTTAGTTATGTCATATTTATGGTCAGATATAAGTTTTTAAATTAAAAGAATATGAGAGCAAAAAATGATTCATTATTTTTTTGAATTCATACTAGAATTGGAAATGGAGATGAGCTAAAGATAGATTAGTAAGATTCTAAATGAGATGATATCTTGTGAGTGGTGAAGATTAAAGATTTATTAATAAATGATATATATCCATGTTTGCATAAAATGCTATATCAATGATTACATTATGAAAAGAGCTATCTTAGCAACAAAAAATAAGATGCTCATAAGATAAATCAAAAACTTAAAATATTTTGAGGAATAAATTACTTAATTTTGGTGTTATTGATGGCAAATCTAATCTCTATTATGTAAAATTTAGAACTCATTAATTTAATGGACTTCCTCCATCGACTTGTTCTAAAAAAAATTGTCCAATAATGTTATTAAGAAATTTAGATCTTTCAAATGGATTATGCAATAAAACAAGAATGATTTGCAAATTATTTAAAGAGAATGTTATTCTTGCATATCAAGCTCAATTCTCACAAATTCTTTTTTGATCCCAAGAATACCTTATGTCCAAGTGACGATGAAACTCTATCATTTAAATATAAACGAAAACAATTTCCAATGCATCTATGTTTTGCAATGACAATCATAAAGTTGCAAGGTCAAACAATACCTAATGTTGGAATATATCTTCCTCGGCATGTATTCTCATATGAACAATTATATGTTGCATTATCTAGAGGAATTTCAATGAACAACACAAAAGTGCTTATCATCCGTGATAAATATGCATCAAGGCAAGGCCATTATACAAGAAATATTCTTCTTAATAATCTTTAGGTATATAAAAAAATCTTTAATCTTTATTGATATGAATAAATTTTATTTATTCTTTTATTGAAATATCATAATACATTTTTCACTTCTTAAGCATATGCTAACAACACTAAATATTTTAATAAAATTATGATAGGTCAATATTTATGGATTCATCAAATTATCACCAATTAGCATCAATTACTAGAGCATAAAAGTTTTAGTTCAAAAGAGAATATAAAAGATTTTAAATCGGGACAAGGAAAGGTCCAAAAGTTTCTTTGATGGATGTGAAAATAATTAATTATTACAATTAAATATTTTTGGATTTTATTATATTATTATATACAATTTTGTTAGTAATGATTTTGTATTATATTCTTTATAATCAATATTTTTAAAAAATAATTAACTTTAATTTCAATGATTTCTCTTGTCTTATGAACATTGTTCAAAGATATATGCAATAATGTACAATGATATTATCGATAACTTTACTAACAAATTAAATATTGGCAAGATATATTTGATATCAAATGGACAAATTAAAAATATAAAAAAAATTTATAATGTGAATGATAAATTTTAGATTATATAAAATAATCTCACAAAAATACATGAAGAAGTTGATGATAATAATTTCTCATCATCTACCAAATTATCAACAATATGAGATATGAAGTCAAATCCAAATTCACCTTCATGTACAAATTTTCTTAGTTTTATTATATTTTTCTTTCTTATTATATGAAATTCTTAATATTAATAATATTTATTTATATTTGAAACATATATTCTTCTATTGGTTATGAAAGTTAAGGATGTTAGATTGGTGTATAGACAGATGGATAAAAAAATTATCAAGGGAGACCTACAAGTTTTTGGATTTATGACACTTAGATTGTGAACTTAAGAAAAAAATATTTTGTAATATTTATATATATATATATCACATTGTGGGAAGCATTAGCTACAGTACAAGGCCAACAATTAGAAGAAATAAAAGATGAGTTTTAAATAATATTAGCAAAATTAATTATTGGAAAATATTATAGTGATATAATATTCTTAAATATATTTTAATATTTTGTAATGCAGAATTTTAATGGTTACAACAATCTATACAAGTATTGATTTTAATTTTTTTATAATCATTATATATTTAAAATTACAGGTTTTGCATTGTCAACAACATCATCAACAAGTTTAGAAATTAATCTAGATTTTATAGAATAAAAAAATAAAGGATTGGTATGTATGTTTTTCTTTTTAAATATGCTTGATTAGTTTATTATAATGATTACTTTCAGTTAACTTAAAATTTAAATTATAGGTTTAATGAAATTCTATACTCCATGGGTCAATTAACTAATGAAAGATATGTACTAATTAATTTTTTTTAAGATCCATACATCTGAGCATTTATCAGGAGAGGTATGTATATAAAATTATGTATTTTTAAAATAATATTTTTATAATAATAATTATTATTTTACTAGATCAAGTACTATGATACAAGGGTGTCTACAAAAGGAATAATAGAAGAAGGAAACCTTTAGTATAATGCATATAGTACATGTAAATCAAAGGTAATTATAAAGAAGATTCAATAGAATGTACCAAGTGCTAAAATAAAAATGTAGAATATAGTTTGAGGTAAATAATTTATGAAATTAAAATGATTTATATTTAATGGTTATTATGTTTCTTATATTGATTTTTTTCATATAGATTTCTTATTAAATTAGATGTTGCAACCTCAAATTCTACATTTATATTGATGATGAGGTGAAGCTATTATTGGTATGCCAGTAATAGATCTACAGAAAAATAAAGGTAATCAATTAATAGATTTTTTTTAAATTTCTAAATAATATATTATATTTTTCAAATTTATTTAATTTATTTATTTTCCTTCATTGGTTCCCCCAAGATTTTTCAATTAAGGCACAACATAAAATTTATGTGAATCGATCTCTAGTTACATTCATTGTTCAATTAATAAATGACTTTGATAGAAGTTTGAAAAAAAATAAAATTAGAGAATGGTTAAAAATCATTTAATGAAATAGTATATATGTTCTACAAGACAATTTCATCAAGTCATAATACTTCATTTTCATTATCATTTTCTTATTTATATACTTTTTTGATTTACTAAATTTTTTAATTATCCATTTAATCTTTTATTTATGTCTTTACATTATGATTAGTTGTGTTGACATGTGCCATAATTAAATAACATTTCTATCAATTATAAGTTTATGATTTATGTATTTTTATTATTTATTAATACTTCATAAATTTTGATAAACAATCTATGTTTTTAACACAAAAATTATTAAATAAATGTATGTTCTTCATGTTCAACTATATAATAATTTAAAATATATTAACCTTTACTTGATTATATTTTAAAGTAACATTCATATTGATCATTTAAGAATTTTATTATATTTATTTAGTAATATATGTTCACTTATTAACTCTCATTTTATCAAATTAATTATTTGTATCCAATAGAAACCAATAAATATTTTTGGTTAAATATGATAATATATTTAAAATAATTTTTCATAATTTATCTCTTATGACTACCTACAATTTATCAAAAATCTTTATAAAAAATTAATTATTCATCTTCTAAATTTTAAAATCATATTTATAAAAAGTTATCTAGTCATTCTTAACACAAAAATTATTAAATAAATGTATGTTGTTCATGTTCAACTATATAATAATTTAAAATATATTAACCTTCACTTGATTATATTTTAACTTAACATTCATACTGATCATTTAAGAATTTTATTATATTTATTTAGTAATATATGTTCACTTATTAACTCTCATTTTATCGAATTAATTATTTTTATTCAATAGAAAATAATAAATATTTTTGGTTAAATATGATAATATATTTAAATTAAAATTTCATAATTTATTTCTTATGACTACCTACAATTTATCAAAAATCTTTATAAAAAGTTATCTATTTATTTTTTTAATTTTTAATCATAATATTCAATCATTAATAAATCTTACTTAAATTAATGTAAAATATTCATAAATCAAAGCTTTAAGATAATGTTAAATTAAGTAGTTAATTTGAGTTGATCATTCTTTGAAAGGGACTTTGCTCCTTAAGGTTATATATCCTCTAAGATATATCTAAGTGACACTCTTGATATTGATGATATGTTCATACTTTAATTTATCAAAATCAACATAAAAAAAACTATAATTGAGATACTATTATCCTAATATGATAGTCTATATCTTAATATTAGTTAGTCTAGAAGACATATATTGAACCATCATAACTAATAGGCCTATTAAGATCATCCTTAATTGAGGCCAATCAATTTCATTAGAGTGAGATGAGCAAAATCTTATCAAGGCTTGGCTGGTATAGTGTAAATATTGTTTATTAAAATAGACTCCATGATCGATTCATAATTAGGAAAATTACGTGAGGCATGCTATCTAAAAATGGGACATCAACTATAAAGAATTGTTTGAGTGGAATCAAAGTGAAACAAAATGGAGGTATAATTTTTTATTTGTTGATTATAAATTTATAATTATCAATTTTACAAACTCAATCTTATGAACAATTAGCCATTTTCATGACATATTGGTTTGCCGGCATACAATTTATTACTCTCTTTCTCTTTGCCAACAATCTAACTAAAACACAAATAAATAAATAAGTATATATATGTATATATATATATATATATATATATATATATATATGAAAGATTTACATACGTACCACACAATTTCTATATATTTACAAATCTAATACCTAAAGTTACATATTTACTTATATAATATTTTTTTATACTTAAAAATGTGCATTTTATATTTAATAAGTAAGTGATGATGATATTTTTTATATGATTTTTAAGATTGGGGTGTTATATATATGTAAAATTTGAAGTTTATGTATTAAATATATAAATACATAAGAATTGTGTGGCATGTGTTTGCGTGTATATATATATATATATATATATATTAACCCATGTAATAATTATTAACTAACAAAAAAAAACAATGTAGTAAGCAACATAATCAGTTGTATCCAACATTGAGAACTATAATCTAAATCAAAATATTAGATTGTAATTAAGAAAATTAATTCAATGTTGTCATGAAGAAAAACTATAAAATCAAAATGCACTTATATATAAAATAAGATAATAAAACCCTCCAAAATTCATCTATAACTTAAACTAAAAAACCAAAATCGGCTCATAAAATAGGGCCTACTTTGGCCCATTTTATTATTATTTATTATTATTATTATTATTATTATTATTATTATTATTATTATTATTATTATTATTATTATTATTATTATTAAAGCCCACACACAAACCCTTATATTTTCTTGTGTGTGTAAGCCACATCCAACCTTTCCAACAATCTTCCACTTCAGTCTCATACATTATTAATATCTTAAGAGCTTTATATTTTCTATCTTCACAAAAAAATATCTTTAGACAATATGGGTCATTAACAAACTTGATATATAATCAAAGTCACATTTGTTATAATTTTTTTTATAACAAGACTCATCAATGATCACTAAATCAATATGATTAACAACATAGATCAAGTATGGATGTAGCATGAAAATTTTATGTGATCATATACATACATATTTCCAAGTCGTGTAATAACTTAAAAAAAGTTATAAATATAGTTACATAAGTTTATTTTAGAGTTTTGAATAATAATGTGATAATAATACTTTAGTGTGATAAAAAAAAACATGTTTACAATTATTAAATATCACAAAATAACTCACTATTCTAGCATATTATCAAAGTAAATAACTCTCATAAGAGTCACATATTTATGAAATAATTTAGGTGGTAAATCTTTTGTAAGTGAATCTACAATCAAAAGATTTGTGGTCCATAGATACTTGAGAACTCAGAACCTTTTTTTTTACAATAAAAATTTTTATGTTAATATTATTTGATTTTGACGAACTTCTCTAATTCTTTGAATACAACTTAGCGGCTCTGTTATCATAATTTATTTTTAATGATCTCTCTATTACATCAAATATATTTATCCCGATAATAAAATTTCATAGTCATATTTCTTAATTTGATGTCTCATAATAAGCTATAAATTATGCTTTCATAGTGAAAAAAACTATGATTGATTATTTAACACTCTTCTAAGATATAGCTCTAGCTAATATGAAAATAATGTATAAAGTGGATCTTCTACAATCAGGCAATCAAAAATCAAAATTAGAGTACCCCATGATCTCTAAATGATCGATCTCCATATGTGAGCATAAAATATATTCTGTTTAGATCTTGCTCATTTTATTATTTTTCAATGATTCATTTTGGGTTACTTAAATATCTATCAATCATTCCAATAATATATGTAATATCTAGAAGTATACAAACTTGAACATAGATAAGACTCTATACTATAGATGCATAAGGGATCTTTTCTATCTCTTTATTTTTAATTCATTTCTTAGACAATGAAAAGCAACTTATCACCTTGTGTGTATCTTCTTTTGCATAATCTTTCATTCCAAATCTACTAAGCTCTTTATCGATGTTGTTTGTGATAAACTAAGTATACCAAAAGAATGATCTTGATGAATTTGTATACCCAATATAAAATATGCATTCCCAAGATCTTTCATTTTAAATTTATTTAAAAGAAATCTCTTATTTTCATGTAAAAGGTCCATATTGCTACTTGCCATTAGAATATTATCAACATATAGCATTAGAATATTGAATTTACTCTCACTAATCTTGTGATAAATACATTGATTAATAGTATGTGGTGTTTATTTTTATTTCTCAAACTCTTTGGGGGAATTTGAAAAATAAAAATTTTGTATGTTGTTGGGCATGTAGATCCATGAATGTTCTTATTAGAGTGATCAGGTACGACATTGAGGAATGATGTACTATCTCAAGAGACAGAAGTGACCATCCTATAATAGACCTAATCACCTATTAAGGACTCCTAAGGACAATGGGTCTTCGAATGTACCAGAGATTCTTCTCCAACTTTACATGAAAAAGTAAAGCAGGGTTTATTTTAAACCAGGTTCGTTAAGTTCCCTATGGAGGCAAGCCCCCATTGTTAATTACATCATAAAGATTGAGATTCCTTAAAAATACTCTCGATTAAGGTAAATGATCATTGTCTCCAAAGATTTCAAAGATAGGACTATCAACAAATTGGTTATTTTTGGAAGATCAAGTGGGATTGATCAAAAGGATGGAGTTATTATCGAAACCAAATGGAGATGAGTAGAGGATGCTCACGATGCTAGGAAACCTAGCGAGTATCCTAAACTATCCTATGGTTGGGCTTAACCAATTTCCCCATGTATGAATTGGTTTAGTTTAATTTTTAGAATAATTAGATTGATTTTATATTTTGTTTAGGTTAAGGTGTGAATTAAATCCATTAATTACCCCTTACCTACACCACTTTAACATAATTAACCAAACAATTATAAGCCAACATATGATATGCAACCACATTTTAAATCAAAGCAATGCACCTAAGAAATGAAGGGGCATAATGTCATAATTATTGATTAATTAAACTAAAGGGTTTAATTTAGTACTTTCATAACCATCCCACACATGTAGGTTGGATATAATTTCCTTTGAAGCCTCTTATGTTATTGAACACCTAAGAATCTACCCAAGAATTAAGATGCTTAAGTTCTGTAATGATTTGATTTTTGAATTTTGATTAATTGAATTTATTAATGAAGTGATTAAGCCATTAATTGCAACTTGATTAAATGTTTTCCAAATGGAGTGAACTTAGGGAGAAGAGATTGAAAAAGGAATCCTAATCTCATTCCCTAAGTCTATTAACTATTTTATCGTGATTAGAAAATTTAATTAATGGATTCATCACTATTTAATAGGTTAATTAATCACTTAATTAATCAAGAGAGTGATTAGGGGTGAATCAAGCAATTCTCCTAATTAATCCAACAATAAATTTCAAGAAAATCATGGGAGGCGGAGGTCATCCCACTAATCAACTCTAGGAAGTTTGAAATTAATTACTAAAATAATTAAGGAGTAATTAATATAATTACATTCTCAATAAAACCTAAATTTGAGTGAAATCTACTGTTCAAAATTAATTAAACTTAATTTTATATTATTTCCCTTTGAATTATCTTTAAAGTCAACTTGAGTTTGTATTTCTTGGATTTTTTTATATTTAGAAAATAATTCCTACCCGATGGAATAAAACACCACCTCATCACCAAGTAACCAATGATATCCATATTCCAGCTAATAAAGAAAAAGATGACAGCATACAAACTTTTTCCCCGCAGCCCGGAGAAAATCGATTCTATACTTGGGATGCTGTAGCATTTTCTTATGTCACCCAAAGGAGTCTTAGGTAGCATTGCTTAGCGGCAATGGATGATAAACAACCCATTCGACCCAGACATGGAGGAAATTTCCTCTCCAACCATCAAAACCATCTTATTAAAACATCAAGGGACAAGTTCCTCAAAAAACTGAGTAAAAAAATATAGAGTGAATCTAGTATTATAAAATTGCAAAAAGAGATGGAAAAAAGATGGGAAATCTCCACCAATCAGCACAATATCCAAGTTCCAAACATAGAAGCTTACATTTTCCTAACATAGGGGAGACCATATCTATCTAAATTCACAAAACCCTCTTAATAAGGGGGAAATATTATCATTGAAAAATAATTTAACCATAGAGGACTTTGCACCCAGATTAGCTAGAAAATCCACACAAGAATTCCCTTCTCAATGAGTATGAGAGATGTGATAATCAAGGGAAGTAAGAAGCCTTCTTGTATGATTGAGACTATAATATACTTCAGCATTACCATGAGCTCCAGATTTTAGTAAATTCAAGAGCAGTAAAGCATCAGTTTCAAGCCATATTTTTTTAAAACCTTTCTGAATGCATAATAATATCCCATAGTGAAGGCCATAGAGTTCAGCAAAAAGAACAGAATAAGGTCTTAAAGGAATAGCAAAAGCGGCAATCATCTTTCCTTTAAAATCTCTTAAGATACCCCCACATCCATAGAAACCATTAGCAACCGAACCATTCGTGTTCACCTTAATAGTACAGTTTTGAGGTTTAGTCCAATAAATAGTCTTACAAATATAATCAAATTCAGTCGATAGTAGAGAAATCCCAAGATAATGAGACAATTGTTTAACATCTTTGAAAATCGACGGCTGGAGAAGTTTAGCTTTGTAAAGGGAGCAAATTTTATCTTTAGCTTTAGCAATGATGCATTGAAAATTCATGGGAATGTCATTATGTTTAGCTTCATTTCTTTCCATCCAGATATACCACAATAGAGTAATAGCAAGCACACGTTTGACATGACCTTTCAGGGCATAGGATAGGAAGTTATTAAATAGATTTATGATAGAAAGGGATCCATCAAATAGTAAAGTGTTCAACAAACTATCATACCAGTACCATACTTTAGCAGTGATGGGTCCATTAACAAAAACATGATCCAAAGTTTCTATGTGGAATCAACATTGACACATAGAAGGGAGATGGAATCCTTTTTTCTGTAGAATGGCATCCACAGGAATATATTGTTTAAGAATACGCCAAGTGAGAACCGAAAAGGAGGTTAGAATAGCGTTACACCAGATTTTAAAAAATATTGGAGAGTCTTGATTGTTAGATCTAATAGTCTGCCATACATCCTTAAAAACAAAGTCTCTAGTAGCCAATTTGTTGAATATAATTTGATCCATTTTATTAGTTGTAGGGATGATATTCAGAAGTTTTTTGATGATAGTATTAGGGACATAGGCTCCTAGTTGAGTAATATTCCAAGAGTTTTGAGTAATGAAATAACTTACTTTAATCCTTTCGATCGAATGGGTGTTAAGTCGCATCTATAACCCTCACCCAACCAATTATCTTGCCAAAAAAAGGATGAACCGTAATTAACACCCGGGATA
This sequence comes from Cymbidium sinense, assembly GCA_021442155.1. Taxonomy (NCBI): domain Eukaryota; kingdom Viridiplantae; phylum Streptophyta; class Magnoliopsida; order Asparagales; family Orchidaceae; genus Cymbidium; species Cymbidium sinense. The sequence continues at coordinate 32,094 of JAKCPB010002016.1, read as the reverse complement.
TAAGCTCTTGACCTCCCACTTAATGTTACAAAGTCTTTTCCACCCAGGAGAGTCTCCCATTTTGAAGCTGCAAATTAATGGATGTTTACCCTTACAGTATTTAAAAAGCATAAAATTTGACCATAAGATGTAATTACTTCTAAGGTTCCACCACATTTTATGTGAAAAATATTTGATGAACTCTTGTAAAGTTTTACAACCCAGGCCACCTTCATTCAAAGGGCCACAACACTTGTCCCAGCTAGCCCAGTGTGTTTTCTTAGATGATGAGTTTGATCCCTAGAAGAATTTATTAAAAATCTGGTTTATCTTATTAATAATAGATGTGGTAGGGACAATAGTGGAAAGCAGATAGAAGGGTAAGGAGCAGAGAATACTTTTGATGAGGACTAATCTGGCTCCAAAAGAAAGAAGGTGGAATTCCCATGAGGAGATTTTCTTATAGATTTTTTGAATTACTTCATCAAAAAGGAAAGATATTTTAGCAGCATGATATAAAGGGGTACCGAGATATTTAATAGGAAGAGTATATTGTTCAAAACCCATGATATTCTTGATATTGTTAATCCTGGGAATAGGGATCGAATAATGAAACCACTTTTATCGATTAATTTTAAGGCCACTCTCCCAAAATGAATAAGAAATTTATACAATTTCTTAATGTAATAGGTAGACCCATTGCAGAAGATAATGAAATCATCCGTAAAGCAAAGGTGAGAAATAGGAAAACCACCATTAGTCTTGTAGCACATGTTGGGCATTCTGAGAAACATAAGTTTAAAGTTACGAGAAAGATATTCCACAACAATAATGAAAAGGGCCGGGGAAAGGGGATCCCCCTGCCTGATACCATGTGATGATCCAAAGAAGCCATAGATCTTACCATTAATAAGTAAGGAAAACCCAGAATTTTCAATATCATTCTTAATTAAATTAATGAAGGAGTCGGAGAAGCCAAATAAAGATAACATTTTGTAGATAAATGACCAACTAATGTTATCATATGCTTTTGATATGTCTAATTTAAGAACTAGATTCCCACATCAAACTTTAGTGTTTAAATCATGGACAATTTCTTGAGCAAATAATACATTATCAGAAATAGAAAGACCTTTAACAAAGCTAGTTTGATTAGGAGAAATGATTTTGGGAAGTAGCATACCCAATCTTTTAGCAAGGATCTTGGATATGAGCTTATTGAAGAATGTGCAAAGACTTATGGGCCTAAATTGATTCCAATGTTCAGGGTTTTCGATTTTAGGAATTAGTACAATGGAAGTACTAGAGAAGAATTTGGGGAGGGTGGTCCCTCTAAAAAAATCAAGAACCGCTTTAACCACATCATCTTTGATAACATTCCAATACTTTTGAAAAAAGAGAGGAGTGAATCCATCAGGGCCGGCCACAGAATCTGTATTCATACTCTTAATGGTCGATGTAATTTCATCTTCAGAAGGTAAGGATGTAAGCATTATGTTGTCATTTTCAGTTATCATTTTGGGGATAACCTCAGGACTAACCAAATCCTCCTCACTCACATGATTATTAAGCATGTTATTGAAATAAGAAACACCACTCAGCAATTTCATTTAATCCAACTATTATCAAAAATTTTAATTTTCTTAAAGCAATTTAAGACTTTTTTCTTATTGAATAACGCATGAAAATACTTGGTATTCCTATCGCCGATAGTTTTCTTAGCGAAGCCTTTTGCTCCATAAGTTTTCTCCATATCTTGATATTTGGATAATTTATCTTTGGCTTGGTTTAATAAAAGAGTCTTAGAAGGATCCAAAATAACCTCTTCCTCTAATGATATGACCTCTTGTTCTAATTCTTTTACATTAGTGAAAATATTTTTGAAATAGTTTTTATTCCACCATTTGAGCAATTGTTTATGCCTTTTTAATTTCAGCCAAAGTCTCTTCATCCTCGAAACAGAGTCGTCAAGATAAAGAGGATCTCCCCAATTAATAGCCACCACCTCCTTAAATATAGTATCCAGCAACCACATATTCTGAAAATGAAAAGGAGTACCGAGAGGAGGGGACGCTGTATTAGCCTTAACGAAAATAAGCAAAGGAGAGTGATCAGATAGAGTTCTACTAAGATGTTCAACCGATGTATTCGGAAAAGAGTTTATCCATAAATCATTAAACAGGATCCTATCAAGTCTTTTCCACATTCTGTGATTATTCCATGTTGGGGGCCAGAAACTCAGATCCGTCAAATGACAATCAAGAGCCATATTATTAAATTCTTCCATAGATAAAGGGTTAGGAGGGTTTCCACCTTATTCCGAGGAAGCAATAATATTAAAATCTCCACTTACGAACCAGGAGCATTAATGAGGTAGAGAAATTAATCGGTCGTTCCATAGGTTCCTTCTACCATACTTATTGCGGGAAGCATAGACAAAGGATCCAAAGCGGACCAATTGCCAAATGTGATTTGAGTATTCACAACCTCTGAAGGTCGAATAATATGTAAATTAAAAGATTTTTTTCAAAAGATCCAAATTTTATTACTTGAATTAGCAAAAGAACTACTAAAACCAATCATTCTAGCCATAGTTTGGATGTTAGAAGGAAGAATAAAGGGTTCCAAATTTGCCAGCAAAGAAATGTTATGGTTATGAACTAAGTTGCTAAGTCTATTGTGAACAGAAAGGGAGTCTATCCGTCTCGCATTCCAAATTAGGAAAGAGACCATTACTTAGGATGAGAAAGAGATCTAGTATTCTAGCAAAGATAGGGGATTTAGATTTATGTGATTTGTTTTTCCTTTTTGAGATAATATGAAAATCATTTTCCAAACTAGCAGCCTCACCATCCGATACGGAGATTCCAATTAATTATTTATTGCCTGTAGATTCCTGAAGGTTACCTATCAATTCTTCCTCTTCCAACTCATTGTTCCTCTTCTAATGCATCTTAGTTTTAAAATTTTGGTCCACGTTAGCAGAAGAGTTGGTGGATGGGTTAGAATGGGGAAGAACACAAACCCCTATATCTGGGGTGAAAGTTATCTCTAAATACTGCACCTCCTCCAAACTAACATTCTCATTTAATTGATCTTTAGCTACAGGAGATGACATTGCAATACAATTAGCATTATTTAGAGAATCAAAAAACAAGAGGAGATCCTAAATCAGAATTGGGAACAATATTATCGCTATTTTGTATTTGGGACTTGGCTCCACCATGAGGAAAATGATCCTTCATTAGGTTTGTGCCTATGAGGGATTGATCTGCCATATTCAACTTTGGATCAATTTTATGCCTAAGAGTTTGGGGCTTATTTTTATCAGTTAATGGGGCGGCTCTCTCCTTTGATGTTTCTTGCACATTGTCCTTAGTACCAAGGGTAGATTTGGAGACCAAAGAATTCTTTTCTAAATATGGGTGAGCTATAAAATATTCAGCAAAGCCATGACCATGAATTTTGCATTGTGAACAAAATATAGAAAAATTTTCAAATTCTATTTTTTGCAAATATCCATATTTTTTTGATCCTATCCAAATTCCCTTAGGATCTTTTTTAGTAATATCCACTTCCACAAGAACAAGGGCAACATAAGGTCTAGAGCTAGACGCAGTAGCTTGATCCAATTGGAGAGGACGACCGAATAGGCCGGCCACCGCATAAAGGAATTTAGGGTTAAAGAAATGCACACGAAGATTGGGGATAGACAACCAAACTGGAACAATAGGAGATTCCTCTTTAATGTCAAAAAATGGGGTCCATTTTAATAAACGCATTTGGCAGTTGAACACATAATAAGAACGTCTTGCAAAAACACGAGAGTAATCCAAATCGTTAGCCAATTGAATCAAAATATGTCGAGAATCGATTAAACACACCAATTTAATGAATGAAAAAACTTCGAATATTTTCCATGGACGAGTGTCGAAGAGCAAATTTACCCAATAAAGCAAACTCATAAGGCTTAGCCAATTTTTCCACCACAACATTAGAGCACATAAGAGCGGGTACACCCTGAAAAATAGTAGAAACAAAATCAAAAGACTCACCACCATTATTTTCTTTACCAGCAAGCACATCCCTAAATGATTTTGAAGATCGGGTAGGAATAGTACCATTTTTTATTGCTGAATCCAAATTTGCCATAACCGGATGAGATGCATCAGGATTCCTCCACAGGGGAGCAACCGATGAATCAATATTTAAAAGTATGGCATCCCAGCTGAAGCACTAGCACACTATACTGAAATCAAAGCCAAAAAAAATAGAGAAGCCAAAATCGATAAGGGTTACAAAGTAGAGTCGAAAAAAACAAGAGAGAAAGGAGAAGGGAAGAATCCTCTGGCTCGAGGGAAATATAACCGGCCGATCACCGAAAATGGGGAGAAATCACCGAGGGAAGCTAGGGCGCTCGAACGGGGGAAAGGGTGGCTTATGAAAACATATATGTATCATTTAAAAAATATATATGATTGGAATTATCAAAGCATAAATAAACAATAAAGTAATATTTTAAGTGTGCACACACACACACACACACACACACACACACACACACACACACTATATATATATATATATATATATTACTAAAATCATATATAAAATTATAGATTAAAACTTTCAAAACCATTTTACTTGATTGAAACTATAGCTTGAAGAAAAATGCCTAATTAAAATTGATATGAATAGTATGTTATAAAGTTTAAATTCAAACTTTAAGTAATTAATGCTTATTTTAAAGAGGGAGTATAATCTATTGTAAAATTTTCATTTCCTTCGTATTGTTCGAGACTCAATTCTTGAAGCTCTGTCATGTCTTCTGGTAATGTCACCTTCTAATTTTTTAGTATTGCTACAATCACTTGTGCCATTTTCTTGAAAGGACTTCCGACCGGTAATTTATGATGATAGATTGGTGTGCCAATAATAAAGATTATTACTGAGATGAGGAGCCCAAGTGTAGGCAGAACATAGCCAAGAGTCCATCCAATATTACTTTGAATATAGACTAAAATTGAGTTGGCAAATAGGCCAAAGAAGATCTTGAACATCCACCAATTGAAGAAGGAAAGCTTATGTGCACGTTCCTTAGGATAAAATCATCAAATTGGTATGCACCGATGGTTGAGATATTTGGCTTGTGCCACGGTGCCAAGCCGATAATATAGAGGCCCGTAAAAAAGTTACAAACTGCTTTGTTGATGCAATTATGACTAGCAATGCCGTTCTCACAAGAGGGAGGTTTAAGAGGCGGGAGGGAGAGAGTTAGTAGACATATTCCGACAATTAATTTGAGAGTTGAATTAAAGGGGATGTATTTTATTGGTAATTGTAGAATAATCATCTAATTAAACAATGAAATTTTAAGTCAGATATTTTTGAAATGAAAATAATAATTATTAGATATTTTTTTTCTAAAATTTACATTCAAAAATTACACTTTCATTACTCTTTGATTTTAGATTTTAAAATTAAATTATTAGATGCATCACTAAAAGTTAAATGTGTCTGTTGTTTACACAAATGAAACAATAATAATTATTATTAAAATGATTAAAGGATTAAAAATGTAATTTTAAAACTTCATTTTGTTGATTAAATTTGATAATTACCTATATTTTTTATTTTCTCTTTACCAATTTTCTGATTTTTCCTCCACGCACGTACACCTCTATCATCTCTCTTGCCCTATGATGCACAGACACGAATACACAGATACGGGGATACATACATGATATAACATGGACACGGGACATTTCTATTTTTAAAAATACAGGACATGAATACGCGTTGGATATGACATTATAATAATAATTAAGAATAATGTGTATAAATTAAATAGATAAAATATTTAAAATATCAAAAATAAGTCATTTAATAAAAAAATTTAAATTAATTACTTAAGAATAATGTGTAATTTATTTTATTATACATTAATAATTTTAATGAATAAAATTTATTATCAATTCTAAATTTACAAAATTAATTATAATTTTTAAAAATTTTAATTATTTGTAATAAATATATCTTATTATTCTCTCTTTTTAGCTCAAATATCATTCTCTAAAATTTTAAAAGTCTCTACAATAATTTAAAATATAACAAACTATATTTAAAATATTTTTTATATAATTTTATTTCAATTATTTAGGACATATGTGAAATCAATCAACTTATTTTTCAGGTGGGAAATATTTTAAATAATATAATAATTAAATAATAATCATAATATGCATAATTAAAATAAATAAAATTATATAATATTTTTTTTAGAAAAATACAAATAATTAGTAAGATAAAATCATCAAATTTATAAGAGAAAATTATAAATAGATAAAAATATGAAAATTATAACCTATAATTTATAGTTTACTCACCTTAAGATTAAATATATAAATTAGTTTTGCTCAAGATTTATAGATTAAATTATTTGATTACTACAAAAGTTAATAAAATATCAAAATCCTTTTTATCCATTTTTGAAATACTAAGCACAAAATAATTTTTTTAAAAAAAATTAAATGAAGTAGATCAATTTAAGTAATTTATGAATTTAATTAACATTTATATTAATTAATGTATGCATATTAAATGTTTTTAAAAAAAATTGTAATATTAATATATAAATATAAATATAATTTATAAGAGGAATATAACTAACAATATAAAAAAAATTTTAAAAATTTTATGAATTAAAATTATTATAAAATTATAAAATATAGTTTTGTTGTGCTAAAATACCAGTGATAGTTAGCCTTGTTATAAAAAATCCACACACAAGTATTTAAAGAGTGAACAAGAAAACTCCAGAAATTTTTACATGGAAAAACCTCAAAAAGAGGGAAAAAATCATGGGGCCTTGCCCAGCAAAAAACTTCCACTATTGTATCTATTTTAGAGTACAAAATTTTTCCCGATAACGGGATTATAGAATTATATATGAGAAGGGAACAACAACTATGTAGTCACGTTCAGGTGGTAACAATTGCTAATGGTAGCAGATGATGGTGAACAACGAGGGACATCGACTGATGATGAAAGTCGCCATGATGGAGACCGAGATTGGAAATGATGGCGAAGATTATGATGGTTGACCAGTGGTGGCATGTGCTTGAGGATCTTCAAGCTTTAGAGCTCCTCTCTCTTTCTTGGGTCCCCTCATATGAGGAATGAGGAGCTATTTATAGATTGGAGTGACTCAGAAATACATGCAAAATCTGAACCACTCCACTTCATCAGAAGGCTCAAAATAATTCCTTTGATCATTTGATATATTTAAAGTATTTGAATACTCAAATAAAGTCAGAATTGTGAGATCTTGGGCTTATTAGATCCGGCTCATCAAGACGCTCGATTTGACTATAAACACTCCATGTTTGAGGGCTATTTAGGTCCCAATGTTTCCAAGGATATTATAAGTGCTTGATCTTGACCAATTTCAACTTCGGATTAGCTTGCTTTTAGCATCAAGATTCATGCTTCGACTAGTAGTATTTTAAGTGTCATATCAAGTTTATAACTAGATTACATGAGTTAAAATATTGATTACATGAGATTACAATAAGTTAAAATTAAATTCATTTTAAGATGTGTATATAATACTATTTGCTAATATTCATCTCAAAATTATTCTTAAGGTGGGAATTATTTTGAGGAGGGGAAAAATTATAAACTTCTCCATCTAATTGAATAAAATTAATAATTTTAGACTAGGCAAATATGCAAATTGCAAAATTCTTCATTCCATTAAATAAAATTAATATTTTCAGGGTGGGCATTGGGCATTTGCCCACCCTAGGCATCATCATGTCCTTGCATTTGTCCCTTTAATTTTTAATATTATTTTAATCGGATACTTTTCACTGCATCTAATTTTTAGGGTGTGTGTATCATAGCCGCTTAGAGCCCTACATATGCCTACAAATCCAACATGTCATCTACTGCCAACCACTCTATTTATTTATTTATTTATTAAACTATTTTTTTAATTTGAATGCCTTCATGAAATCAAGATATTTCATTTTTTTGAAAAAAATATCTAAAAGAAAAAATTATAATAACAAATTAAAAGAAATAAAAGGCTAAAATGTAGAATATTTAAAAGAAAAAAATAAAATAGTAAGCATGAATTAAATTTTGTAATTTTTTTTATGAATAAGTATGCTTGAGATAGTTGCAAGTGAATGCAAAATTAATGGCAATTGTAGAAGAATCATTGAATAAAGAAGTTAGTAGAAATACATTTTTTTTTACAAAAATCAAATTGAAGATTCCTAGCCATCATCACAGATAGTTAGATTAAGTTTACAAATATAATTATCTCATCATAAATTTTTCAAAATACAGTTTCCAAAAGTCACAATCGTATGTTTTTGCATTACATCACTCTCCCAAAACCCGCTCCAAATGTATTTTACATTTAGAATTTTATTTTTTCAATTTTAACATTATATTTTGATACAAAAAATTTAAAGGATAAATTGACCTTATTTGGAGAGTTCACTAGCTTAGCTTTTCCTTTCTAATGCAATAAGCCACTACAACCAAGCAATTGATATTTGTTGTTATTATTATTTTAATTTTAGCCAATTCCTTGATTTTTTTCATATATATTTTATTTTATTTGTTTTGAGAAAAATATAATATCAAAATATCTTGCCAAATTCTTTTTCATATTTTATTAAATTTGATAATTTTCTTACAAAAATAATTATTATTGATGTGATTTAAAAATATTTTAAAAATATGACTCATTTAATCATTCTTTACAAAGATATAATTATAACATTTAGTCACAACCAATATTCACTCTTTTTTAAAAATTGTGATTATAACATAAAAATATAAATAACAAATTAAATTTAATTAAAGTTTTTTAGAGAGTTTGACTCAAGTATTTTCTATCCATATTTTGACAATTTGTCGGATCATTGTTCAATTTTTTTGGTAACATTGTAAAAATAGATGCTCAAAATTAGAAAATAATTTTTTTTTAAAAAATAGACGTGTCGCAGTATATAATAACAAAATTTATCTCACTATGTGGGCTCACATGAATCTTTCTTCTCCATTGTGTCCTATTATGTGTCAAATTTTAATTTAATTCAAGTATAATAAGGTCATTTTTTTATACATCTTAACCAAGCCTTTTAGGTCTACCTCTAATTTCTTAACATAAGGCAAATCTAATGCATCTACTCTCCTAATCAGTCATCTGACGATACGCTTTATGTGCCCAAACCATCTAAGGCGACTCTCTAATCTTATTTGCCATTGAGCTCCTCCAACTTTTATACTCATTTTGCATTTTATCTCTAAGAGTAAAGCCACTCATCCACGAGCATCCTTATCTCTCTCTACTAGGGTTTGTTTGATGATCTGTAGCTTTTAAAAAAATTTAAAGTCTTGTGAAGAAAAATTTTTGAAAAATTGTTGTGTGTATTATAAATTTTTTCTTTTGAAAAATTTAAAAATAGCTTCGATACCCACACTTTAAAAAGTTCATCACAAAATTTTTGAAAAGACAATAATTTGGTTGCCAAAGTGCTATATTTTCGCTATTTTTGAAAAAAAGTAGCTAGAAAGCCATCCCAAACACACCCTTAGTCTTATGTCTTTATTTTATTGTGTCTTACCACTATCTTATAAAATTTTTCCTTGAGTTTAAGCATTTCTATCATGTATTCTTCCACTTCAACCATTCAACTTGAATTCTACTAATAGCATCTCCATCTATTTCACCATCATTTTGGACAATAGAGCCTAGATATCTCAATTGCTCACTCTTTTAATGACTTGTTCACCCAATATTAAAACACTTCTACTAGAACTTCTACAACTAAAATTACACTACATTTATTCACCTTTAGATCTACTTGAACGAAGACCTTTAGACTCTAAAGTTGACTTCCATAATTCAAGTTTCTCTTGGACCCTCTCTAGTCTTATCAACAAGAAGAATGTCATAAAGCATACACCAAGCTACATCATCATGTAATAAATCAAAATTTAATATTATAATTATCCTAAAATAAAATTAATGTCTACAATATTCATAATGATCAAAATTAGAATAATGACAATAAACTATAAATATATTACATTTACCCACATTTAAATTGAACATATGATCTAATGGTTCAAAAAATGAATTAAAGAGAAGCCCATATTGTGCTACGAGTTATCTTTAGTTTTTAAAATAAATTTAAACTAATTTTGATAAAAAATGTACTAAAATAACCAATTTAATTCTTTTTCAACCAAAAAAATGATGAAATATCGAGCATTAAATAAAAGTTTAAAGGATAATCACCAAGAAATAGATAATGGAGGCAATCATGAAAGTCCGACCCAAAAAAAGCATCAAACAATATACGCATTGAGAATTATTAAAATAGCCTCGACCCAATTGGTCACATTATTGGAAGTGGTAACAGTTCTTTGATGAAGCTCGTTGGTTAGATATATTACCAGATTTGATGATATGCCGTAGATGCTATCCTCTCAAATTCCTCATAAACTATGATTAAAATTAAATAATTAATATAAAAAATTATGTTTTTACTAAGATTTTATTCGATGATTAATAATATTGATTTGATAATTAGAGTCAAGTAGAACCAACTTTTTCTATGAGATAAATTTTAAGTTATTATGCAATATAATAATAAAATAAAATATTTACATAAATATATATACGAAAATTAGTATTAAAAAAAACATAGCGTAAGATAATATCACCACATTTATAAGAGAAATATATAAGTAGGCATAAATGTGAATGTTTTCAGATTTTATTTTCATTAATAAACTATTGCTTTGACAAATAACAGATTAAGTTGAATATTTTTTATGAGAATTGAGCAATGTTGTAATTTAAAGGTGAACAAGCTCCTAAAATTTAACATATTCTTAACAATTGAGAGCAATTGTCTACCTTGGGGCAAACATAGTTTTAGAGCTATTATAATATAATTTTGGCTATATTTGAGTGCCAATATAAATGGAGATGTCTATAAAAAAATTTTATAGTGCAATCTTGAAGAAGGTTGTTGTAATATAAGCGAGTTTGTAGCATGATGTCAATTTGAAGATAGTTCTGATTCAAGCAAGATAAGGGTAGTAGTACTAAAATTGATGGAAACACATGCTTGAATATGATGTTAATGGGATTACATTGTATCTTTTAAGGAGACATGACTACTATACACAAGATTATGACTTAAGTCTAGGAAGGATGATTATGGCATAAGTATGTTCGTAATGTATCATTGTTGTTTACAATTCTCCAATGAGTATCATTCTTCAATATATATATAAAGAAAATGGGCTTGAGGATGTTTTATTGTTGCCTCTTAATTTGTTGTTTGCAAACAAATTTTGAATTATTGAAACTAAAGACCTCATTTGTTTTATAATGTTTACATGATTAAAATCACTTGAAAGTTTGAATACTACATTTGACATTTGATGCACTTCTTTCCCTAACCCAACCCACGGTGTGTTTGAATAAGTTTAGTGAAGATAGATATCTTAGTTCAAGAGCCATTGAATGAAGATCTTTGATAGAAACAAATCCTAAAGAATTGGTTCTCCCATTTGGAATACATGTTCTACGCTCCATTTACACCAGAGATATAGATCAAATATTGCATTTCCAAACAAGTTAGCTCTTGTACTTTTCATATGTCATACTCTAAGTAGAGTCATTTAATGTATTTTATCTCTACAATATATTTTCCCTTACACGACCAATAAACTTGGTTAGAATTTTCTTGGTTAGGATGAATAACTCATTTCAAAAATTCAATATTGCACAATAATAAAATTATAATAAATGGTAGGCACATCTATGAAACCTTTTAATCAATAATTCCAATTGAATTTATTATTATTATTATCAAAAAAAATGCAAGTACTTTTTTTTTTTATGAAAATTTAATTCTTTTTGGCAAAAAAATTATCTAAAATATAAGTATATGTAGTTCATGTTATTTTTTTCGACCAAGACCTATTTTCTCCATTCCACCTTTCCTCTTTCTAGTCTATGGTTTTGACATCCTACTTCACTTTTATAGCTACTACAATTTTATTCTTGCTTAATTTCTTTGATTTCTCTATAAATATGATGGTAAGTATCTTTCACTTATTAGCCCTAAGATTTTTATATTAGAATCTCATGTATTATTCTTTTTTCAATTTTGACTTGGTGTAATTTAAGGTTCTAATTTTTATAAAGAAATTAGTAAATTTATATTTTTTTCTATAATTAAACGCATATCTTGAATAAAAAATTATAATGTTATTGGTTACATCAAGTTAGTTTATATGCTTATATCTTTTTGGTAAATCCATAATTTTTGGATAGATCTAATAGATTTTAATAAATTTTTAATTTTTTTAAAAATTTTATAATTTACTTTATCAATCTATATTATATTTTTTATATTTGTTAGATTATTTTTTATATATTAAATCAAGATATTTAATGTTTTCATATATTGTGTTTTTTGTAGGTTTGTTTAAATATTAATTTACTTTTATTTATGTGCGCTTAAATTTTTTAATATGTTAGCCTTTTGTGGGTCATCAAAGAAATGAATAAAGTGCTTAGTCTCTATACATTATACACTTTATCTTGACTATTAGTAATTAACATAAATTTTTTATTGTAGAAGAACTAATATGCATAATATTTTAGTGTGCATTTAATATAATTATTTGTATAATAAATATGATAATAAAAGAGTCGCTCATCATTCTTGAGATTCAAATGATCTTCAGAGCCTTTAGTGTTGTGATTGGCTCATGTGAAATGACAAACTCTTCTTTAAATTTATCATTTTTATCATGAAAGCATGCCTCTTTTAAGTATATATCTATATTAGACAATGTTGATATTCATTTACTTTAAAGCTTAATGTTATTTGTCTATCTAAATTATTATAAAACTTATTAAGATCTTGACTATCATGCTCAAGTTGTGAAGATTAAAATCTTTGATATTTGGTATATATTTATCACATTCTTCCTTTGATGTTTATAATTATTTTTTATATATCTTGATAAAATGATCAAATTAATGATATATATTTATTAAGAGCTTTTAACCTAAATATATCATGTGGATATCTGAAGTAAACGTTCATGAATGTATAATAGATTATTTCTTATGTGAAATGAATGAACTTCTCTACTTCTTTTTTAAAGAAAGTTTAGTTGTCCATATTTTAAACAAAAAATTAGGCATACTCACACTAGAAAAGTTAGCGCTCATTTGTAGGGGAGAGAATTTTAATTTAATTATTGATTTTGGTTATTACATGAAGAGTGTGAGCCATCAACCAACTGTCATTCCAAGTGCTTTGACAAATTAGCGTTAATTAGAAATTAATTAGAAATAGAAATAATTGATATTTAACACAAATGGCTTGCAATTTATAAATGATAGTAAAGAGTCTTTTAACATTAAAGTTAAATAAATTTATGAATTATTCCAAATAGCTCTACAACCATAATAAAATAATTGTGCCAATCACTCTAAGTTATTTGTTGTAGTTAGAATGCTTAGCATCAATATAAGCTAATCTAACAAATATTGTTGTACTAAATGACATATGTAAGACTAAGAAATTAGTATTCAAATTAAACTTCAATACACAAAAATATTAATACACTAATAATTGTATGTTATATTACAAGAATAATGTATTGAAAATTATATGCAAGAGTTTGGAGCACTTAAATTCAAAATATAAAAAAGAATTATAACATAAACAAAATGATGTCTCATACAAGATATTATTTTATTTATCTCTTATTTCACATCTATGAGACTATTCTTATATATTATTTCTAAGTAACAAATATGCAAGTCATCCATCAGATATATTCCTCTTTGAAAATGAGTCGATAATTCCTACTTGGAAGTCCTCTACTATAGAAAAGAATAGTAGAAAATTTGGTATGAATATTACTAGTATTTACACTATCATTTTAAACTCAATAGCAACATGGGCTACATTCAAGAAGTTAGAACAAGAAACAATATTGGCTTGGCATTTAGGAGGATTATCACAAAAGAGATGGGGGACAATTGTTTAAAAAAATGATATTTTGATCATAATATTTTAGTATAAATCTATAATTATTTTAAATTATTTTGAGATGAATATGCTATATATAATTAGTTAATATTATATTTATCTCAAAACATATTTACGAGTTTTGAGACTATTCCGATTACTTTCTATCATGATATTTTGACGTAAAATTTGATGTGTAAGATGAACATGTAAGAATATTGTTAACATTAGCATTACATATAATGTAAGTATTACAACATATTAATAATAATAATAATAATAATAATAATAATAATAATAATAATAATAATCATAATAATAATAATAATAATAATAATAATTTAAAGGATTAATTGGCATACTAAATATGTGTTTTAGTCAAATTTATAGAAGATATGGATGTATAAATCAAATAAAAGCAATATTTAAGTTTGTGTATACATATATATTAGTATCATGATGCTAAATGAAATTATTGGGAGGGCGAAGGGATTTTATATGTCAATTAAGTTATAGATGTTAGATTAAAAAAAATTAAAGCAATTCCTACTTTAAAGAGGGTGTGTAATATATTTGAAAATTTCCAATTCTTTTATATTTTTTGAGCCTCACTCGAAGCTCTGGCAGTGGGCAAGGTCTCCCTCCATTTCGATCACAATCACTTGGGTCATTTTAGTGAAAGGACTTCCGGTAGGAAGTTTATGATGATAGATTGATGTCAATGAGATGAAGAACCCGATTGTCAATAAAGCATATCCTATGCCCATCCAACATTATCTTGGACTAATTACGTGTTGGCAAATAAGGTTCCTAAGAAGTCAACATCCACCATTCAAGAAGGAAAGCTAATATTCATGCTCTTTGGGATGGAATTCATCAAATTGATATGCACCAATGGTGGAGCTATTTGGCTTGGTGTCCGGTGCAATATAATATCTACTATCAAAAAAGATGCTAAGTTGTAAACTTGATGCATTATTAATGCAATTGGGGTTGACACTACTATCTTCACAAAAGGGAGGTTAAAGAGAGGGATTGATACTGTCACAGCACATTCCCTACTATCAATTTGAGTTGAATTAGACTAGGCCAATTTCATTTTTTTTATTTCATACCATATGTAGCGAGTCAATCTTATAATTAAAATAGAATCTTTAAAATCAAGCAATTCCTCTATGAGCCTTAAAACATGGAAGAGTTGGCTATTTACGTGTATTGATAAATTTTAGTAATGAAAACTTTCTATCTTGATGTTCTCTTTACTTTCCTCTATTTATCTTTTTCTCTCTATTGAAAATACCCAAATTCTAGTTTTTTTTCAACTCCCTCAATTTATCTTTTTATTTTTGTTTAAATGATTTTCATTTCTTAGAATATTGATTAATTTTGATCATAATTATTTTCATTCTTAAAATAAAATATATCATATATCCTATTTTTCTCTCTTCTCTCCTCTCTCTCTCTCTCGTCTCATTATTTTTATTTCTATCTCAATTATTTTATTTTGTGTGTTAATATCTATATATAATGTTAACATATCGATGATGACTCAAATAAAATTCAAAAGATGAGGCCAACGTAACACTAGTAGTCAATATTTTTTATTTTATGTGCAAATTCACCAATATTGTACTTAAATATTTAGATTGTTAACATAGTGGTGAACATTAATTGGTTAAAATAAAAATAATCAAATCTAATTAAGCCTATTTAGTTGATTTGGGTCAATTTATTAAATAGTTGTTTGATTTTTTTGTTTGAAATTAAATGTTATTTGGATTAGAATTAATTATTTAATATTAAAAAATTAAATTGACTTGAAATTGAAATTTGGGTTAAAATAGCTAATACTAATTAGCTATTTTCTTTTAAGTCAAAGTTATAGTGAAACTCAAAAAATTATTTCTCAACTTGACTCCCCATACCCTTCATTATATCTTGCATTGTATGATATAAAATTTCTGATTTAATCAAAGTCGAATTAAATTCATATATGATTTGATTCAATTTTGAGTGAACTTTACTATTTTTTATTTTTTTGGATGATGTATTAAAAATTAATTAGTTGACTGAATCCTCAATAAACTCCAAATAAATTGAATGCACACCCACATTAATGTGTTATGTACTAATATAACAACAAAAGTTAATATTCATTTATAAAACATTTTAATGATATAATCACATGAAAAAAATACATAATAAAAGTATATTTCACTTTTAAAAAATTGATATTAGTAATGTTTTTTGATGTGATATTAAAAAATTATATATTATAAAAATAAATATTAGATATGTAAATATATTTGATGCTATATTTCTTTTTCCCCATATTGCCAATTAAATTGAATCAAATAATTTATGTAACTTTTCTATGTAAAATTGATCATAAATCTAAAATATTTTGAAAATATTTTAAAATAAATTTAATATAATCCTGAAAAAAAATCAATCATAATAGCACAATACTTTTTTTTCATAAAAAATAATAAAATCATAAAATATAGTCTACTTTTAAAAAAAAGTCATGAATGATAGCCATAAAATAAATTATTGCACTAATGATAAAAGTCTAATATTGACCCAAATAAGCATCAACAATATAAGCACCAAAGATTGGCAAAAGTCTCAACCCAATTTATTACATTATTAGAAGTCGTGATAGTTCCTTGATGAAGCTTTTGATCGATATAACAACAAATTTGATGCTATGCCACAATATGATATCCTCTTAAACACCTCATACACTATAATTAAATAATCACAAAATAATTGTTGACTATACATCTTATGTATCTTATCATTTGATTTGATAAACAAACCTTATGTAATAAGAACTAATTATCTCTTTGCATGATAAATTATTCGAATTAATCATTATGAATGTCATTATTAATTTAAATTTATATTTATAATAAATTTTATATATATATATATATATATATATATATATATATACAAATTAATCAAACATTCTTCAAGGTATTTAAGTGCGAAATTATTTAACTTCATGTTCTTCAATGAAATCCTAAAGCTATTGGGCATGAGCTAGGTGAGAATTTTTCTATGATTAACTACATTAAGGAAAATAAAAAGCTCACTTAAATAAAATAAATCATTCATTCATTTCAAAATAATTTATTTGAGAATTATTCATAAATTCTACATTTTATATTTACAATTATTATTCAAATGATTCATTTTAGATAATGTGGACTAAATGCAAATTTTGTTACATTTATTATTATTCCATGCAACTTAAATTAAGTTCACATTTCATTAAATTATTCTCATGCTTAGGCATGTTCATTATCCATTTATTCAATGCATGTATATAAATTAATCAAATATTATTCAAGGTATTATTTTTCTCTCATATTGTCATAATTTTCTCTCTCCTATCATGTGTCTCATCCTAAACCTTTTTGGCTGAATTGTTTTCATGATTATTTGGTAAATAAATTATGTGAGAGTTATTCAAATTATTTCCATAATTATCTCATATTTTTCTAAATTAAAAAATTCATTAATTTGAATCTTTAATTTAAATTATTTTTGAATTCAAATTGAATATTCCTTTGATTACATATGCAAATTTGAACTCTCCTCTTTATGGAATGCTATGTGGCTGATCATCTGGTAATCTAGTTGATTTAATTAGAATTAATTTAAATTTATTTGAGTTAATTCAAATTCAATTAAAATAAACCATGGAATTATCTCCTTTCTGTTTTATAAAAATTTTATTTTTGCAGACCTCCTTTGGCCAACTATATCTTTATTCAAATTCAAATTAATCTCTTAATGAAAATTGATTTAAACTTTCCTAAGATTTGATCCATAATTATTTAGTTCGAATTAAGTATATTAAAATAAATCTAATCAATTTTAGGAAAGTAGCTTGGCCGAATTTATGAATATTACTTGGATTTTATTAAATAATGCTTGTATGTAAGGGTGTGTGTTTGGTTGATTTGGATGGATTGATGATAAATTTTTAAAACTGATTGGTTTTGGATTCCTAAAAATATTGAACTAAACTGACCAAATAAAATGCAAAACCAAACAAACCGAATAATAATTTGGTTAGATTATTTTGATTTGGTTTTGGATAAATTGAAGTTTGCTACATTTAAAAATTATTGACATAATTTTTTATTGTATAATGAACAAGCAATAAGAAAAATAACATAAATATAATAAAAAAATACAATTAACTACTTCATGCTGTAAAATAAATATTTAGAACTAATTTTTACTTACCTTAATGATGTTTTGAACTTAGAATTGATGGAACCATATTACCATGTTATGAGACCAAAATATTTTGAAAAATTGGATAATGGTCCTCCAAAAAGCACCTACCAAGTATTAAATAAATAAATAAAAATAAGTGTATAATAGATAAGCCTACTATACATAAATAATAATATCTCATTACATATAATTACTTTTGTTTATTTGGTTCCATCCAAAATTTTATTTAACAAACTGATCCAAAAACCAAAGTTTTCTATAATTAAAAGTAAAATCCAAATTGCTAAGTTCAAAACCAAACCAAATTACTCAAAAACTTTGGTTTGGTTTGGTTTTTCGGTTAAAACCAAATAATTCACACTACTTGTATGTTATCTTTTTCCTTCATTCATTCAATCAGATGAATTGATTGAATATTCCATGATATTGCATTAAATATTAATTGAATCCCATCATGAAAACTTCCTTTTTGGCAGATCATATATCATGCTTAATTTAAATTATTCCCCTTTTCACTTGGACAATTAATTGTGTCTTAACTTGTTTGGTAATAATTCAAACTCTTCTCTCCTCTCTCTCTCTCTCTCTCTCTCTCTCTCTCTCTCTCTCTCTCTCTCTCTACCCACATAAGCAATAATTTCTTAATTACATTAGAAATCAAGTCATATGATGAATTGATTAAATTTAAATCTCTTTCCAAATTAATTTTTCTTCCATATCCCCTTTTTGTCAATTTTTTTCATGCTAAATTAATTTAATTTAATTGATTGAAATTGAATCACTTACTAATTAAACCTTCTCTCTTCCTTGCCTTGCCTAAAATCCCTCTTATAAAATTTGAATTTCAAATTGATTTTTAATTAAATCAACCTTCCATATTAAATTCTCTCTTGTTTCTCTTTTTTTTTTATCTCATTGCATTTATTTTTATTTTATTGGTTTATATTTAAATTAATTCCGAATAAGTTTTCCTCTTATTTTTCTCCACTTGAGGAACCTCATGACCCATTGTCTTATAAATAATATTTCTTAGACTAAGTTGACTTCTCTTGGGAAAATCTCTTATAGAAAAACTTTCTCTTGGCAATTTTTGCAAAACTTTTAGAGATCTCTTCTTGGTTAATCAAGTGCTAATTTCATCATCCTTTTTCCATCCTCCAACCTATAAGTGATTGGCTTGAGGATTGCATTATAGAACTTGGAAGATTAGCAGATTTTCTTGTAGCTGAAAGCTTAACAATGTGCTTTCATTCTAGTCTGTGATTTTGCATATTAAGTGACTTGTTCTCCTTCTTGGCTTTCTTATGCATTTGGTCAATTTATTTTGTTGTAATCTCATTTTGACTTAGTAAATTTTTAGCTTGGGTTGGTGATGATGGTAATTTTTTTGGGTTTGGTAGAACCACATAAAATCTTTGTATTCTCTTTCTTTATTTTGTGCACTTTACTTTTATGTAATGTCGGTTGTTTTATTTCTCTCTGACTTTATAATTAAAATTTAAGTTTTATACAAAATTGGAATTCACACGATTCACTTCATGAGAGCTCCCAAGAAATTTTTAAAACTCCCTAGGACTCCCCAGAGCATTTCCAAGCCTTCCCCACTTTGGATTTTCTCTTCCCGTGCAAAGGCAAAATAGGGGAGCTCACATCCGATTCCAACTTCTTCATTTCTCAATCAAAATTCAATTGCCCTTGCACACACCATCCACATACCTATTATTAAAAATTAGCTTGTGTTTCTTCTAATCTTAGTCTTTAATTTTATATTCAAATTGATTTGATGATTTCAATCCTAGTGATATAATATATAACTAAATTCTAAAAAATTAATAAACTTAATTATAAATAATTAATGAGTTTACATAAATTATTTTAAAATTCATGATTTCCAATTATATAAATAATAATGAATGCTTATATTAATCTACACTTTTGTTATTTTCAATTAATTTTATTATATAAACATTTTAATTCGATATTTTCTCCTAGAGTGGAGTGAGAAACAACTTTAGAGAAGAAGGCTATTTTAAAACAACGTTATTTTCTCCTTCTATGTATGTAAATTTCCAAAGAGTGGAGAGAGAGCGTTAGAGAGGAAGGCGTCATCATGCGTAATTTTGAGAAAGCTTTATGATCAGGTTAGTATGAATTTTAGGATATATGATTTCCATTTTAGTTTTTTAACATACATATTGAACTTTTTTCTTTTTTTTCAGAATATTTTCTACCTAATTTATATTTTACATCAAAGATATGCATTTTACTTTTGTTTTATATTTTCTCGTTTACAAATAAAAGATCTAATTTAAAACTACTTCTTTTATTGTTTCTATCGAATTAATCTTAATCTAAGTCACATAGTTCATAATTCTAATTTAGTAGTCCGAGTTCACTAAAATGTCTCTACATAGTTTGTTTTATAGAATTTCAACAATAATGAACTTTATAATAGAACATAACAACATTAAATAAATTATAACCCAACTTTATATATATTTGTTATTGTTTATAATGTTGAAATTTAAATTTATCTTTTAATTTTTTTATTTATGAATTCAGCAAATATTATCACTAAATTATCAGTGCATCAACGTTATTTGAGCATAAAAGTTTTAGTTACTGAAAAAGAGAACATAAAAATTTTAAATCTGAACAAGGAAAGGTCTAAAAAGTTACTTTGATGGATGTGCATGTAATTAATTATCGTAATTAAATATTTTTAGTTCTTATTATATTATTATATACAGTTTTGTTAGTAATGATTTATATTTTATTCTTTATAATTAGTACTTTTTTAAAATAATTAACTTTAATTTCAATGATTTCTCTTGTCTTGTGAATAGAGTTTAAAGATATATACAATAATGTTCAATGATATTATCAATAAGTTTCGACATTTTAAATATTGGCAAGATTATATGATATCAAATGAACAAATTAAAAATATAAATAAAAATTTTATAATGTGAATGATAAATTTAAGATTATATTAAATAATCTCACAAAATATGTGAAGAAGTTGATGATAATAATTTATCATCATCTACTAAATTATCGGAATAACATATATCAAGTCAAATCCAAATTCACCTTTAGGTACATATTTTCTTAGTTTTATTCTATTATCTTTCTTATTATATGAAATTCTTAATATTAATAATATTTATTTATATTTGAAACATGTATTCTTCTATTTGTTATGAAAGTTAATGATGTTAGAATGATATATAGACAGAGGGATAAAAAAAATATCAAGAGAGACAAGTTTTGGATTAAGATATGACATTTATATTACAAATTTAAGAAATAAAATCATTTTGTAATTTTTTTTTGCTTCGTGCGAGTTATTTACATTCATGTGGTAAGCATTAGCTGTACAATGCCAACAATTAAAAGAAATAAAAGATGAGTTTCTAGAAATATTAGCAAAATCAATTGTTGGGAAATATTATAATGGCATAATATTCTTAAATATATTTTAATATTTTGTAATGAAGAATTTTAATGGTTACAACAATTTATACATGTATTGCTCATTAATTTTAATTTTTTATAATTATTATATATTTAAAATTATAGGTTTCACATTCAACAACATGATCAAAAAGTTTAGAAATTAATCCAGATTTGATAGAATCAAAAGAAATAAAGGATTGGTGTGTAATTTTTTTTTTTAAAATATGATTGATTAGTTTATTATAATTATTACTTCTACTTAACTTGGAATTTAAATTACAAGTTTAATGAAAATCAATACTCTCTGGGTCAATCAACTAATGAAAGATATGCACTTCGATCTTTTAAGATCAATACATTTGTGCATTTATCAAGAGAGGTATGTATATATCGAGGTATTTTTTAATAATAATTATTACTAATTTATTATTATTTTACTAGGTCAAGTACTATAATACATGGGTGTCTACAAAGGAATAAAGAAGAAGAAAACCTTTGGTATAATGCATTTAATACATGTAAATCAAAGGTAATTATAAAAGAAGATTCAGTGAATGTACTAAGTGCTCAAATAATAATGTAGAATATAATTTGAGGTAAATAATTTATATTTAATATTTATTATGCTTCTTATATTGATTTTTTTTGGGAACCCCATATAGGGGAATTTTATTGCCACAAAAAAGGGGTTACAAGGTCCTTAAAAGGGGGTAAACTCAGTTACTCGAGCTACAATCATCCTAGAGAGTAAATCCACTAAGTACAATCCACACATATCAGAAAGAAAATAACCAAAGAAAGCAAAAGATACACATGAGCAAAGCAAACAATAACAATGATTGAGGTCAAAAGTTTATACCTCCGAAAGAAATGACTTGCGGAGAAGAACATAATCACATCTAGAAAAAGTTAGGACCATTAAAGTGATATGAGCTAAATCAAGGTAGAAAGACACGAGATAAATAGAGTTGTGGAAAAGCTCGATCACACCAACTTGGGGCCCCATGTGCATCCAAATCCAAAGGAAGGGATACAATAGACGTGCTACTACCAGCCAAGGAATGGGTGAAATCAACCATCCAACATAGCCTACAAACCTGGGGAACCAACCCATCCATTGGAAGAGAGTCGTGTGGACCGAAGCGACAAAAGTATAGCAAAGCCAATCACATACACATGGGAGAAAGCCACACGATACAAAAGATAAAGGGAAAACAACACTCCTTTAACAAGAGGCCCAAATAGTGCCAAAGAACTCGGATGCCACTAACAACCCAACCGGTCATTCCACACAGTATAAATCAAAGTTCAATAGATAAATGAGAGCATCCAAGTCCAGTACTGCATGATTGTAGCTATAAAGCTTCTTATATTGATTTTTTTCATGTAGATATCTTATTAAATTAGATGTTGAAGATACAACCTTAAATTCTACATTTACACTATTTGATGATTAGGTTGAAGTTATTATTAGTATGCCAATTATAGAGCTAAAAAAATAAAGGTAATCAATTAACATATTTTTTGAATTTCTAAATTATATATTATATTTTATAATTTATTTATTTTAATTTTTTTCCTTGCAGGAATCGGATACTGAGGAGTATAAAAAAATTATCACAAACTTTATTTGTTCCACAAAGACTTTCTCAATTAAGGGACAAGATAAAATGTATGTGAATAGATCTCTATGTACATTTACTGTTCAATCAATAAATGACTTTGATAGAAAATAAAAAATAAAAAATAAAAAATAAAAAAATTGGAGAAATATTAATAATTATTTATTGAAATAGTATATTTATTCTACAAGACAATTTCATCAAGCCATAATACTTGATTTTTATTATCATTTTCTTATTTAGATAATTTTTTGCATTACTAAATTTTTTAATTATCCATTTAATCTTTTATTTATGTCTTTACATTATGATTAGTTGTCGACATGTGCCATAATTAAATAACATTTCTATCAATTATAAAGTTTATCATTTATACATTTTTTTTTATTTATTAATTCTTCATTTATTTTGATAAACAATATGTCTTTAACACAAAACTATTAAATAAATGAATGTTGTTCATGTTCAACTATATAATAATTTAAAATATATTAACTTTGCTTGATTATATTTTAAATTAACATTCATATTGATCATTTAAGAAATTTATTATATTTATTTAGTAATATATGTTTACTTATTAACTCTCATTTTATCTAATTAATTTGTATTCACTAGAAAATAATAAATATTTATGGTTAAATATGATAATATATTTAAATTAAATTTTCCTAATTTATTTCTTATTACTACCTACAATTTATCAAAATCTTTATAAAAGTTATCTATTCATCTTGTAAATTTTTTAAAAATCATATTTATAAAAATTTATCTATTCATCTTTAACACAAAAATTATTAAATAAATATATGTTGTGTTAGAACTATAAGGTAATACATTAGAAATTAAGAAATAAATTTAACACAACTATGCAAATAAAAATAAAACTAATGAGATCAAAATAGCCTAGGAGGGAGGCATGCACGATTGGGTTGGAGGAAGGCTTGCAAGGTGGCACAAGGCAGCTTGTGGCTTCCCTGGATCCAATGGATTGAGTGAGGAAGTGAGTTAAATCACCTCCCTTTGGTCCATGATAGGCCAAGCCCACTTAGGTTGGGCTAGGTGAGTAGGTCAGACCCCATTTTGGGTGTGTGAGGGTTGCCAAGTGGAAAGGATGAGTGGACTTTGCTAATTTTGCAAAATCCCATGTGGGAGGAAAATCTAAGGAAGATTTGCCTTGGGTTTGAGTTTGGGCTGATCCAAGATGGGTTTGGGTGGGTTGAATCAGATTCCAAGTGATCATGGCTTGGTTCAAGAGAATTGGCTAAGCTCTTATGGGTCAAATTAGGTTAGTTATTGATTGAAATTAGTCAAATTGGGTCAAACCAAGGCTTGGTTGGTTAAATGATGATTTGAAGTGTTTTGGTTTCAATCAATTTGGCTTAGGTTTGATTTTTGGCTCATTTGGATTCACATAGGTCAAATGGGTCAATTTGACCAATTTGGTCAAATTGGCTTGGATTAGATGTAGATTCATGTTCAATTAGATGATTGTAGGCTTTGTTTAGAGTTGATTTAGATTTAATTTATACCAATTTGACCATTTAGGTCAATTTGGGCTAAGTTGGTCAATTGGGTCTAATTGGTCAAACGAGCTCAATTATGGTTTTGATTAAGTTCAATAATCAACTTGGAATAAACTTGAGCCATTGGTTGCAATCAATTTGGGTTGGATCATGATTTGACCTATTTTGGTCTTTTAGGTCAATTTTGGTCAACTTGAGTCAAAGGATCAATTGGGTTTGGTTTGGCTCAATTGATGGTCAAGTCATGTTCAATCATTGATCATGGGTTGGTGTTAAGCCATGGTTTCAATTGCTTTAGTGTATGATAGGTTTTTTTGGCTAATTTGGCTCATATGGGTTAAGGGGGTTGACTTGGTCAAATGATAAGTTGACTTGGTTTGACCCAATTTATGATAATTGATGATCTAGGTGGTCAACAATCATGGTGAAAGGTTTTGATGAGCTTGGTTCAATCCAATTTGGGTTAGATTGGAACTTGGCTCAAATGGTTCTTTAGGTCACTTTGGATCAAGTGAACCTAAATGGGTCAATTGTCTTGATTTTGGTTTGATTGAGGACTAGTTGAATTTATATATGAGTTTAGGATTAAAATATAAATTTATAATCAATTTAGATTCTAACAGTTTTGGTTCATTTAAAATTTCAAGTCAAAAGGGCTAAGTTGATTTTGACTTGGGTTGATCTTAGTTTGGTTTGATAATTGCATGTTTCATTTATATTTTGATAGGTGGTTGGAGGAATGATTGACTCAAGAAAAATCCATTGGTTTTGACTTGATTTGGATGGGATTTGGTTAAGTCTAAAGAATTCAGAAAGGTCTTTGATTAGGTTTTGATTTGATTTTGGATTTAGTTTTGGTCATTTAAATGTAAGTTTCATTTATATTTGGGAAGATATTTAAAGGAATAATTGATTTATAAGAAAATCAAATGAGTTTGAGTGATTTGAAAGCAAATTTAGCCAAGCTCGTGAAGGTAGGTCCAAAGGGCTTATAAGAGAATTTGATTTAGTTTGATTGAATTTTGATCATTGAGTGTAGATTTCATTTATATTTGTGAAGATGATTGAATATATGATTCAAGAAGAAATCAATTGAATTTGGATTGAATTGGGTGGAGATTTGGCTAAGTTTGTTGAATCATTACATGGCTTAAGAGGGTTTAGAGCTTGGATTTGATCTTGGGTTTCAATCATTTAGAGTTGGGTTTGATTGAATTTTATTTGGGTAGGGCTAAATCCATGGGATTCAATCATAAGGCTTAGGAAGGATTTTGAGCTTGGATTTGAGGTTGAGATTGATTGTAAATTTTGGAATTTTTAATTTGAATTCAAATTTTAATTTGGGGTTTGATTTGAGAAAGTGAACATTGATTAGGTTTAGACTATAGGGTAGGTAAGTCTCCCTAAGTACCTTAGGCATAGCCTACTCCTATGACTAACCCTTCTAAGCCTCTAGGCTTAGGTTAAGTGTTCACCAAATCACTAGAAGTATCTTAAGACTAAGAAGCTCTTAGTGTCTAGAAGAGTCCTAGATTTATGATGAGGAGATTGAGAACTCATTCCAAAAAGTAAGGTCAACATAATGATAAAATATCAATTTTAATTTCACGACGAGAGAGAAAATTTTGATGAGATTCAACAAGATTAAGATGGAAGATGGGTATCAACCCCAGAAGCATTATGGAGAATATTTGAATTTGATTTAAATGAGATGTATCCATCAGTGTGTAATTTATAGCTACATTTAGAAGACATGCATGCTATATATTATAAACAAAATCAGAATTTATGTGATTTATTAACATTTAGTAATATCAAAAAAACTATGTTGTCATAGTTTTTTGAGTTAATTAAAAGAGATTAAGAGGACAATATCTATATAGTGAAATTCTAGAAAATATGTCTCGGATAAGACAAAATTTTTTGGAAAAGAAGACAAAAGTTTGAGCAAATTGGTCGCATAAATACGCAAATCCATCAAGGGTGAAAGATATTATTTAAGAATGTTATTAAATCATGCTTATGGACCGACATCATTTATTGATTTATGAAAAGTACAAAAAAAATAGTGTTTCACATTTAAAGAAGAAGTCGAAGCATGGTTTGTTGGAACCGGTGACTATATTTAATATTTAAACGATGCATCAATTTTCAAATGCCATTTAAATTACGACTATTTTTTGCTACTTATTTAATTTATTGTTAGCCTACAAAAATAAATCAACTATGAAATAATTATTATGATTATCTGTCTCAATATTATCAAAATAATGGTAGTCTTTTTGAAGAATTATGTGTGAGAAAAACATTAAAAAAACATCAAAGTATTTATTGAGAGAATGGGTAAGAGTATATCAATTTGATCTACCTAAATTGCCACGAGAAAATATTACTTCATTTGAGAAAGATGAAGAATTTCAAAAGAGGGAGCTAATGGAAGAATTAAATGTAATGACACCAAGTGAAGATATTAACATAATCCAGAGACTTAATGTAGATCAGAAAAAGGCATATGTAGAAATTATAAACCATGTATATCATATGAAGAATGTCATATTTTTTATAGATAGTCATGGTGGTACATAAAATATATTTTTATATCAAGCATTACTTGCAATCTTAAGAATGGATGGTCACATAGCAATAGTAATAGCAACATGTGGGGTAGCAGCATCAATCTTGTCAGGAGGTCGAACAACACATTCAACATTTAAAATACCAATAAATGCAACATAATCAAGTAGATGTGCAATACCAAATCAAAGTGGTCTTGCATTATTACTTAAGAAATCAAGTATTATAATTTGGGATGAAGCCAATGGTAAAACGAACATCAATAGAGTCTTTGGACGGAACATTAAGAGATATTATGAATAACTCTATTTATTTTAGTGGCAAAATGATTGTATTTGAAGGTGACTTTCGATAAGTTGTACCAGTAGTACGACGTGCATCAAAAAACAAAATTATTAAGTATAGTTTAGTTATGTCATATTTATGGTCAGATATAGAAGTTTTTAAATTAAAAAAGAATATGAGAGCAAAAAATGATTCATTATTTTCTAAATTCATACTTAGAATTGGAAATGGAGATGAGCCAGAAACTGAAGATAGATTAGTAAAGATTCTAAATGAGATGATAATAAACTATGTGAGTGGTGAAGATTCAGAAGATTTATTAATAAATGATATATATTCATGTTTGCATGAAAATGCTATATCAACTGATTACATTATGAAAAGAGCTATCTTAGCAACAAAAAATACGTATGCTCATAAGATAAATCAAAAGCTTAAAAAATATTTTCCAGGAAATTAGATAAATTACTTCAATTTCGACAATGTTATTGGTGGCAAATCTAATCTCTATTATGTGAAATTTCTGAACTCATTGGCACCTAATGGACTTCCTCCACATCAACTTGTTCTAAAAAAAATTGTCCAATAATGTTATTAAGAAATTTAGATCTTTCAAATGGATTATGCAATAAAACAAGAATAATTTGCAAATTATTTAAAGAGAATGTTACTCTTGCAGAAATATCAACTGCTCAATTCTCTAGCAAATTATTTTTGATCCCAAGAATACCTTTATGTCCAAGTGATGATGACTTGAACTTGCTTTTCTAGTGGAAGGTTCATAGACTATATCCCTAGTGGATTCCTCCTTCCCTCTCTTATGTCCTTGACATAAGTAGAGCCACATTGCATTAAGTTCTGGATTCCTTCTACACCTCGGGTTAAAAGTAGATCATCTTTGTTAGTGCTTGTGATCATTCAGAGTTTTTGATCATTGCGATCAACACCAATACATGTGGTGCTCCTTGTCAGTCACACCACACATATTGGCCGCCTTTTGTTGACCTCATTTTTAGGATGAGCTCTCAACCCCTCCATCTTTGACATAGGACTTCTCTTAGACTTTAAGAGTTCCTTAGTCTTAAGACACATCTAGTGATTA
Source organism: Cymbidium sinense (assembly GCA_021442155.1). NCBI lineage: Eukaryota > Viridiplantae > Streptophyta > Magnoliopsida > Asparagales > Orchidaceae > Cymbidium > Cymbidium sinense. The sequence goes on along the minus strand of JAKCPB010002016.1, from coordinate 3,197 downwards.
GGTGGACACTCAACCCCTAGAGACTTAGAAGAGTTAGCCATAAGAATAGGTCATGCCTTAGGAGTGTTAGGAAAATCGCACCCATGGCTTGGATCACATTCCTTACTACATTCCTTCAAGTCAAACTCAAAAATCAAATCAACATCAAACATAAATCAATTCTAGCCTAATTGATTTTTCTCTGAACTCAAATCAATGCCACATGATTGAAACACATGATTGAAATCCATGATTAAATTCCAAGTTGAAATTCCAAATTCCAAATCTTGTCTAAGACCTTTGATTTCCCTTTATGGACTTAGTCAAAATCAAATCTAAATCTATTCAAATTCATGAAATTTTCTAATAGTACATTTATATTCTCATTTATATTCACATATATAAATGAAATATAATTCAAATCAATCAAACTAAACCCAAAATTCAAAATCAATTCAGTAAATCTTTCCTAAATCCTTAATCTCCTCTTAAGGACTTAGCCTAGGTCATGATCAAATCACATCAAATCCTTGAAATTTTCTCATAACACATTTATATTCTCAATTATATTCACAATTATAAATGAAATATAGATTCCAATAATAAAACCACTTCCAAAAAATCAAACTCAAACTCCTTCAAAATCCAACCTATGCCTTTCAAGTCAAAATCCTGAACTTAGCCAAATCAATTTTAAATCAAGCCAAACTCTTGATTTTCCTTCATGATTCAATCAATCCTTCAATCATGAATCCAAATCTAAATACAAACTTCAAACACTTAACCAAAACTCAATTCAAAAATGAAGCCAAAATCAAACATATGTTCACCCTTTGAACTTGAAATTGTCAAATGAATCAAAACCCATTTGACTTCAAACCACTTGCAAATGGATTTATATTTCAATCATAAATCCATATACAAGTTCAATCAAACTCAAATAAAACTTTGACCAAGCCATTTGACCTACTCAGGCTCACTTAACTCAAAGTGACCTAAATTACCCCTATGAGCCAAATTCTAATCCTAACCAAATTGGAATGAATCAAACTCACCTAACCCTCTCATCATGATCAACAATCATCATGAGATGATCAATAACCCAAATTAGGTCAAACCAAGTCAAACTTAAGGGTTGAACAAGTCAACACTTAGCCAAAATGAAACCCAACATAGCCAAGATCCACCATAGGCCAAATTGATTGAAACCATTGATCTAAGTTCATTCATGACTAGTGTTTGAACTTGACCAAGTCAACATTTGAGCCTAACCTAGCCCAATTGGCCACTTGACCTAAGTTCACCCAACTTAACCTAAAAAGTTAAAATATGTCAAAACTTGATCTAAGCCAAATTGATTGAAACCAATGGATCATGTTCATTCTAAATCACTTGTTGAACTTGACCAAAGCCTTAATTGGCCAAGTAGACCTAACTTAGCCCAATTGACCTTGAACCCAACTTGAAAGGGTCTTATTGAGCCAAATTCAAACTTAACCAAAAGATTGGAAACAAAGATACCAATCTACTTCATATGACTAACCAAACCTAAACCTACCCACTAGCTCAAATAGGTCAAATGGGTCAAATTGGTCAACTTGACCTATTTGACCTAAATGAAGACATATGAACTAAATTCAAACATAAACCAAATTGAATCAAACCAAAGCCACCAAAATATTTCAAATGGTCACATGAACTTGACCCAACCCTTGGTTTGACCTAACTTGACCAATTGGTCAACTTGAGAGTTGACCCTTAACCTAAATGGGTCAACATCAAACCATATCAAATAAACTCCATATCTAATGAAACTTGGCCAAACCTATTTTCCAACATAATAAACTTACCTGAAGTCAAAAATAAGCCAAATTACCATTTTACCCCTAGACTATAGAGTAAATTTTGGCTAATTTCACTTGGAATTTGGTCAAATCCTTTTCATACCTACTTGATACTCTCTTAATAAATCATGTACACACTAGGGAGGGTGGTGCACCCAACCCAATGGGTTTGGGTCAGCCCAACTTGATGGCCAAACTGACCACTCCCCTTGAAATGGCCACATGAGAATCATGCCTCCACTTGTTTTGAGCACATGGGGGGTTCATATTCCCACTCTTTTGGCCAAATCAAACTTGAGGACAGTCCTAGCAGCCTAACAAACCCTTTAAATCAAGGAAATTGGATCAAAATGGCAAGCCTATGCTCGACCGTCTGATTTCCAAAGGGGGAGATTAACTCCCCCAAATTCATTTCAATTCTAACTTCCCCTCTGTCGATTGAAGCTTAGAAACTTAGAGCAAGCCTTAGAGAGACTTACCAAGCTTCCTAGAGAGGATTTAAAAACTTCATTTCTTAGTTTTCAGAGTTTGAAAATAGGGGAGGTCTTTTGATAAGCCAATTCACTCCATACTCAAAATCAGTGCAATTCCCTTTGCGCACTTCATCAGTGAGCTTAATCGAGCTGCCTAAGCTCTCTTCCAAGTTCTTAAAGTAAGGGGAGATCCAATTTGATCAAAGCCAAGCTCAAGCAAAGGAGGTGACCCATAGTAGGATCCACTCAACCTTAGTCCCTCAAATTTTCAGCAAAGCTTCGTCTCAACCAGACGAAGCTTCTCCAAGAGAATCGAGTGTCGGTGATCACCTCCGGTGAGGTTGGCCATTTCCTGAGCATTAAACTCAATGTGATGTGGAGCTTTGTGAAATAAATGTTAATTTATAGGATTTTGACAGTTGGATATAATCTTCTATGCATGTTGATGGTGTGAGTAAAATTTGGGATAAATCTGAGCTCAATTGAGCTCGGATCATCCCCTAGAACATGGATGGCCTCCATTGTTCATAGGGGAGATCAGGGAAGGATCTCTGGCCGTCCATCTGTGCATTTTGAATGGATGACTGAGATTAAAACATGCTATATATTTATTTAAAATCCTCTGATATGCGGCTTTAATCTTAGCCATCTGATCCTTGATGATCGGACGGCTGAAGGAAAAGCGCGTAGCACTGCCGCCTCACGGTGCTATGATGTGATGTTTTAAATAATGAATCAGAGCATGCCGCATGTAAAGTGCGTGCCGTGTCAGCTGTATGTGTGGCGCCCGTAGGGATTAATGATATAATTAGAGTTTAAATAATTCTAATTAATTACCTAAACTTCTAAAATTCATATCTCAACATAGAAAATCAGAAAATATGAAATAAATTGCATTGGA